>JAMXBB010000001.1:28109517-28160752 GCA_024138015.1 Lumnitzera littorea
TAAATTTAGTTTTCGTAATAATTACGAAAACATTAAGGTTTAATCTAAAACATATATATATATATATATATTATTTCCATAATATACAGTCATGTTATTAATATTATTAATTATTAACATTGTACATCATATTTACTATTACGTATTATATATCGTTTTGATCGTATCGAAACGTACTTTTTATTTATTAATTCACGTTTTGATTCCGGTAAAGTTACCGAAATGTATATATTCTTGAATGTGTTATAGATATAAGCTAGTTTGCTTAAGGTTATCCGATTTCAACAAAACTAGTGTTATTGAGTTCGTATAGACTTAACGACACATCTTATGAGTCCTGTTCCTAGAGATGGATTTTAACGGGTAGTTTGAATTTTTAATACAATTATACATAATTATATAAAAACGACCGTATTATGCATAATTTACAGTTTTAAATTATATTTTATCCAATTTGTCCTTATATTGTAATAATATAAGTATTATTCAATTTTAATACACCTAAAGTACATCCCGATCAGAAAATATTAATAATTGTAATAAAATCTCTATTTAACCCAATTCGACCAGCAATCCTATATATAGGTTTTATTTAAGTATTTTACTCATTTTAGTCTATTAATATTACAAATACACCCCGACTTGTAATTTAAGCTATTTTACTTAATAAATTCGTAGTAAATAGTTCGGATTACCTAATAATTCCCCGAAAATTTCTATGGACTTCTAAAAATATAGGGAATTCAATTATCACTCGGTTTCAAGTTTTCGACCTATTGCCTATATTTTCGTATTGACGATTTTACCCCTAAATTTGATAAATTATCCAATTATAATTCTTTTAGCATCCAATTAATTCCAATCTGACTCAATACCATTATTGTTTATTATAGATCAGTACATGTCCATTTCATCAATTAATTTCATAATTTCCTATTAAATTCATAATTTCAGCCTATTTTCGGACCAATTTCAAGCCTAAAAATTCAATAAATATTAAAATTATTCAAATAAAAATTTGGGCTACGTAGCAATTACCTATATATCATACACATCCTACACAAAAATTTTCAGCTAGAAACAACATCATATAGTATATTTATTTCACTAATATATATTCGGATGAATTACAGATTTCTTAATAAAGTATATTAAATATTACGAATTTTTAAAAAATAAAAATATCACATGAAAGCATGTCTAAAATAACCTAAGTGTAATTTTTTTCATAATTTTCTAGGCGGATTTACTATTTTTTAGAAATTATTGAAAAACAGGGCAGAAATTTGACCTTGGTGTTCTTGGGTGCTCCGGTGGCCGGCGGCGGCTGGGCGGTTGTCGGACGGCTGGCGCGGTGGGTGGACCGTGTGGGGTTGGCTGGGTTTCACAGCAGATCTACTCTAGGTTAGGTTTCCACACTTTCACTAATTTTTCTGTTTTTTCTAAATTTGTTTTTTTTTTCTACGATTTTTTCTAATTTTTCTTTTTGATTTTCTCTGATTCCAAATTGCTAAAACTACCTTGTCTGATGATCTTGGCTTTTTATAGTGCTTCAAAGTCGGTTTAAGAATTTTTCTTTAATTAATTCATATTTTCTTTTCCAATTTCTTTTTTTTTTTTTATGCATGAGGTGTCCAAATATTGTAACTCCACCTTTTGAATCAGCAATGTATTTCCATCCTCCTGCCACGCCTCCTTCCAATATTATTTAATTAATTTTTCTTTTTCTTTTATTAAATAATTACTTAAATATAGATATTATATGTTAGAATTAATTATTTTAATTAATATACAAGGTTATACCTTATGTAATAACATGTGAAATATATAACTTTACTCATATAATTAAGTTTCTAGCATATCTTTTATTTTTAGAATACATTCTAAGGTTAATTTCATGAATTCAACACAATATATATATAATTACTCAATTTAAAGTTAATTTACGAGTATAATTATTATTTGTACCGGGTATACTAAAAAATTACGTGTATTTTTTTATAGTAAATTATACTACATTATCTCATTTTATAGCTCAATTAGCTTATCTCTAAGTTCTCGTTGTAATCTAAGTTCAATTTTAGGAGTTCTGAACATTTTAGGGCTTTAGTAAATACTCCAATTTCTAAGGGCAAAATTGGGATTTTGGATCATTATTACTAAAATCTAACTTCACTGTAATATCTCGACTAACTTTTTCATTCTAGTTGCAAAGTTTGGGCTCAATTGGATAAGTTATCCTAAAAGCCCTAAATCTGAGCTCGGTTATCTTAAGCTCAATTTTGGAAGCTTACAGGTACCATCAGATTAGAATGCAAGAGGCAGACAAATGGAATACCACATTCAAGACCAAACATGGATTGTATGAATGGCTCATGATGCCATTTAGGCTATCTAATGCCTCAAACACATTTATGCAATTGATGAACTATGTACTTTGATAGTTAATTAGGAAGTTTGTAGCTATCTAATTTGATGATATCCTTATTTATAGCCTTGACTAAAGATGTATTGTAAGCATCTCTGAGCTATTTTCTCTAAGCTCCAAACTAAAAAGTTGTATGGCAATCTAAAGAAGTGTAATTTCTGTCAACCTGAGGTGGTTTTCTTAGGTTTTGTTGTGAACGGAGGTGGTATTTGGGTTGATGAAGAGAAGGTGAGACCAATTACTGAGTGGCTAATGCCAACCTATTTTGCTAATGTCCATAGCTCCCTTGGGCCAAGATCATTCTATCATCACTTCATTAAGAACTTCAGTCCCGTCATGGCTCCACTCACCGAATTATCATAGAAGAACATTGAGTTTAAGCGAGGAGTTAAGGAGCAATAGAGTTTTGAAGAAGTGAAGAGGAAATTGACTATTGCTCCCATCTTAGCTATCCTAAACTTCGACAAGGTGTTTAAATTGGAATGTAATACTTCTGGGTTAAGCATAAGAGTCGTACTGATACAAGAGGTTCCAACTTATTGCTTACTTTAATGAGAAGCTTCAAGGAGCCATGCTCAACTACTTTGTATATAACAAGGAGTTCTAATCCTTAACTCAAGCTCTAATAGTTTGGCAACACTATTAACTACCAAAGGAATTTGTGATCTACACTGACTATGAGTCATTGAGATATTTGAAGAGTAATCGAAGTTATCCAAGAGACAGGACAGGTGGATCAAGTTCATAAAGGAGTTTTCTTATGTCGTGAAGTAACAGAGTAGTAAAAAGAATGTAATGGCCAACATTTTATCATAACACCATACCCTCTTCACCGAACTCTAAACAAGACTTCTTAGTTTTTCTATGATTAAGGGCTTATATACTGAGGACCCACACTTTGATACGATGTATGTAAGGTATGAAGAAGGACGAGCTATTGATGACTATCACAAGGAGTAAAGATACTTGTTTAGGAAAGGTAAGTTGTGTATCTTAATCTATCCAATGCGTAAGCTATTAGTGTAAGAAGTACACAGCGGAAGACTATCTGATCATTTTGGTAAGGCAAGGACTCTTGAGTTATTGGCCTCGAAATTCTTTTTGCCAAGGATGAAAAAGGAGGTACATTCTATGCTAGAAAAGTGTGCTACTTACAAGAGGGCAAAAAGTCAGACCGAACAAGGATCCTACTTGCCATTGCCGATCTTGACTAAACCATAGACCGAACTTAGTATGGATTTTGTACTTAGATTGCCAAGGACATCCTAAGGGAAGAACTCCATCGTAGTGCTTGTGGGTCGATTCGATAAGATGGCGTACTTTGTGCCATGCAATCAAACTAACAATGCTTTAACTATCACTTTTCTCTTTTTATAGGAAATGGTCAAGTTGCATGGAGTGCTGAGGACTATAGTATCTTATCCAAATCACAAATTCTTAATCCATTTTTGGAAGACATTATGGAGGCAACTGGAAACCAAGTTATTATTCAGCATGTCCTACAACCTGCAAATGGACAAACAGATGGAGGTCATCAATTGAACCTTGGGTACCTTACTCCAAGTTGCAGTAAGAAGGATCTAAGCCAATTAGGATATGTACTTACCCGTAGTTGAGTTTATCTATAACAAGATGACCCATAGTATTACGAATCAATCAATCTTTGAGGTTGCCTATGGATTTAATCCCAAGCTTCCACTTAACCAGTTACCCTTACTAAGTGACCATAAGGACAAACAAGTTGTTGATAGATTAAAGGCTATCAAAGTAATGCACCAAAAGGTGGTAGCCCACTTGATTTGAGCTACTTTTAAGCTTAAGAAGCGAGGTCGATGACGAAAATTTAGAGAGTTTTAGCCCTGTGACTTGGTGTGGATTCATATTAGCAAGGATTGATTCCTAAGTCCAAGAAAGACCAAGTTTTCTCCAAGGGGAGATGAATTGTTTAGGATCACTAAGAAGATTAACCCTAATGCCTACATAGTAGATCTACTTGAGCAATCTAGAGTCTCCAACTCCTTTAACATTGCTTTCCTTAGCTCGTATGAAGCCGAAGATGAGCTACTTGAAGTCGAGTTAAATTTGATCCTAAATCTCAAACAACCTAAAGGGGATGATAGGAATCCAAGCCCAATCACAAGGTCTCAAGCTCAAGGACTTGCTATACTAGTGCACCAAGCCCTTCAGCATAAATTGACACATGAAGAGGATGAGTTCCTTCAGGGTGACGTGATGAGTCCTTAAGCCCTTAGAAATAGTTGGTGATCTCTTAGAGAGAAAAACTCTATATAGAAGCTCTAAGCTTTGAGCACCCTGAGCACCGAGCTCCTCACCTGCCCCTCTTCCCCTTCCCTCTGAAACTCTTTTCCCCGAGCTTTAGAGCTTAAAGTGACCAACCAACAATTCAAACGACTAACACTAAGCACATGACCTACTAAGTTGATCCCACCTGTTGTTAAACTGTTGCCAACCTAATTTAGCTTTTCTTAAGCTCTAGCACTTGCTTAAGACCACAAAAAATGAGTAACTAACGCGTATCTTACTTTTCTAACAATCGTGCTATCCTTCATAAGGATATTCCTTTTTCTATTTTTTTTTTACTAATTTGTTACACAACTTGTTCTATTTCTAATAAGAATCTAATATTGTAATTTGTTAGAAACCTAAGGCTTGCCCTGATTGGCCTATAAAAATACTCTCACTTGTAATAGCTACAATTGACTTAAATTTTTAATAACAAAATATCTTCCTTGTTTTCTTCTTGCACTTGTGCCCTTCCCCTTCGCCAAAAAGCTAAGTCTAGAAGCACTCTTATCTAGTTCATTCTTAAGAGCAGATTAGTGGAGAGTAGACTTAAGATTGTCCCAGTGCGTCATCTTAAGTGTAACCCTAAGCTCATGTAAGGCGTTGATGCTTTATATCCATCGTTGGTGTACAAGAACTTAGCTCAACTTTGACCTTCATTTCCCTTTTTTAGACCATTTCACGGTTCAGACCCACCCTCTTGTGATCATGTGATACTATAACATATGTCCACCCACAACTAGTACCTGTATCACAATGTCTTACCTTGAACTTCTAAAGCAACTTTGAGAAAGGTTGTACTAAAAAGGCTATTGAGGGTATAAAAGTTTCATCGTCTCCCTTACCTTCTCTAGAATTAGCTCTCTAGTTGTATTCACACTATTTTAGTATTGGAGAAATCACTCATGAATAACCTTCTCCATGTCTAGAAATTTTGCTGGCTTGTTTTGGTTGGAATCCCCTCCTTTTTTTAAGTTAGCCAAAAGGCACTCGGATGATCGCTTGAGAGTGTTTGATATTGTACCTCAACTAACTTTCAAACAATATTTTTCATTAAGCCACTATTGTAAATATTTTTGAGTGTATTTAGGATGATCTTTCTTATACTTACATAATGTTATCAATCATATTTGATTTCTGGACACCTTTTAGATGAGAAGCCATTAGTAGGTATGATTTTAAAAATTTTTTCTATGTTGTTTTTATAGTAATTCCCTTTATCATATGCTAACTGTATTTAGTTCTAGTACAATAAACTTATAGATGTAAGTGAATCATATTAAACTTTATTTAATTAGTCAATCTAATGAATATTGTTTAAGTATTAAAGACAACGAATACCATTTATATACTTATTTTCATAAATATATGTATGTATAATGAATTTTCTTTTTAAATAAATTCATGCAATATGATGCATATATTAGTGATATATAATGATTTTTTATGTAATTAAATTTACATTCGTCGAATTGAAAAAATACTCTTTAAATTAATAAATTATTAATTTTGTCGATAGGGAATCTGATCTTAGGATCTATATGGTCCTAAAACGACCTAAAAATAACTTACCCAACTTACTCTACTAGACTGATCAAAATGCATGTGTTGGACAAAGATGCTCATATTAGAGTTAATAGCTTAAGCAAAGGTCAGAAGAAGCTTAAACAGGTCAGAAGAAGAGCTAAGAGTTTCGTGCAATCGTACTTTGCTAATATGATCTCATTTAGCCTAGTCACAGAGGATTCAAATTTGAACATAGGTACAAGTAGTTAGGGAATAACACACAAACAACTACCCACTAGTCCTTACATTCCAAAAAACTAAGCAGTAGTCCATAATAAGATTTAGCCATGTGACTAATGTGAATAATACAATTTCCAAAATGGTCAACGAATGTTATCTACAAGTAGAGTTTGGCATTCAACAGGTAGTCCTCTTTAAAACCTTTCTTTCTCATCTTGCTTGCTTACCTTTCTTTCACTTTCAACCTTATCACCAAAATTCTTACTTAGGTATCAAAGTGGCTACACTTAAGTCACCCCTACATCCTTAAAGCATAATTCTACTTTCTTTTTACTGGTTGAAACTCTTATCATCAATCAAGGTTTTGATTCACTAAAATTAAATGTCAACAGTTTAGCACCGTCTACGATTGAACCAACACAGTAGCCAAAAACATAACCAAAGACAATAATACTACAAGAGGGAGTAACAACCCTCATAAGGCTCAAGATGAACAAGTAATGTAATAGCTAGAAGTCCTTCCATCATAATTGAATAAGCCTTCGCTATGGTAACAAAATCAACAATTTAAGTCTATGCGCATTTCCAATTGGAATCCTTATGCGTGCAATTTGCTAAGAAGTTGAAGGAAGTTAATATACATAATATGGAGTTGAAGAAAAAACTTTAGGAAAAAGACACTGCATCTTCATCGACACCACCTTTAGGGCTATGATTGATGAATTTACTCCTTTATCATAGGAGGATTTTCATTGTCATATATGAGGAAAGGCCCTAAATAGTTGATAACAATGATCAACAAGCACGATTGGTGTTCTTACTAAGAAAATGCCAGGGGTAACACCTGTAACCAAATAAAGAGGTTATCGATAGACACCTTCTCAAGCTTCGATTTATGACCGTATCGCTACTCTACAAGAAGGAAGGATTAAGAACATAACTACTCAATTACCACAAAGGCTATTGTAGATATGAGTTTGCAAGACTTAGAAGATTATATAAAGAAGTTGACCATTGAAAGTGGTTCAAGAAAAGAAGTTGAACCAAAAGGGAAAAGGTTGAGCCCATTCATGCGTGAGGTTGTGGCAAAAGTTCTCCCTTTAAGTGTTAAACATCCCAATTCAACACTTATGATGGAAAAAGGGTCCTAATTATTACCTTAATACTTTCTGAACATTAAAGAATTTTATGGGCTCTCAAGTGCAATAGCTTGCAAAGTTTTCCATTCTACATTAAGGAAATCTTCAAGTAATTGTTCAACTCCTTGAATGCCACCTCCATTTCCTTCTTTGATTAACTTGTTGATGAGTTTCAACAATATTTTTTGGCTAATAAGACTCTTGCAAAAGATTCTTCACTCTTGACTTCTATTTGATAGAAACCTAGTAGGAGCATAAGGGTCTATGTACACCATTTCAATTAGTTGATGATTGAAATCACAAATTGTAACAAAAGTGTGGCACGTAATGTAATATGCGGAGGAGGAAGAGAGAATTTGTTTTTTTTTTTTCAAATCATTGCCCAAGCATCTTCTAACCTCATTAGACCAATTTAGTATAAGGTCGGATAAATTCATATGACAAGAAGACCAAATGTAAGCTTATAGAGAGTTGGAAAGGGAGAAATTTGAGAAGAGACTGGAGAAAGAGAGATGTATATAAAAAACCAATTAGGAAGAAAGTTTTACGTAAGAGATTGGCTTAGATGACCCAATGCAGATAAAAACCAATCAATTCTGACCTATGTTGGTCACACCTTTGAACTAACCTATATCGGATATTTCAATGGAAGTTCAAAATCAAGGAATCCTCAATTGGCCTAAAAGAATGAAGGGTAATCCCTTAAGCAAGAACTCAAATAAATACTACGATTTTCATAATGATCAGGGGCATGATACTGACGAATGTATCCAATTGAGGAATGGGCTTAAGGATGCTATCCAAAGGATATTATCTAATGTCGACACCCTATTTTTGTACCCTGATATTTTAAAATTCTCGAAGCGCCCCAATATAGCGAAATGATAAAAAAAAAGGAACAAAAAAGAAGAAAAGTTTCCTAAAAAATATATATAATAATAAAATAAAAACTAAAAAGGTAATATAATAAAAAAGGGAAGAAAAAGAAAAGAGAAAGATAAATAATGAAAAATGAAATTTTATAAAAATTAATAGGCATAGAATTTTAGATTAAGACCAATTTTATTTTTGAGGTATTTTTCCTTTTTTTTTTCTTTTTTCTCTTTCTCTTTTAATAATAATAATTTATGAAAAACAAAAAAACAAAGTGTGTTTGTGTGTGGGTGGTGTTACGCCCCGAAGTCACAGAGTCGCAACAGTCCCGCCATGAAAACCAGTCTATAATAGTAACTGGCCTCACAGTGCCTACCATAGACATGATTTACACAAGGCGTCGACGACTTCTTGCTTTGAAGTAAATAGTCCGATTAACAATTAAAGTACAATTATGATAAATATTACAAATTTCTAATAAACATATATAATTATAAGTAAGTCCACAGAGCTTCTCAAGAAGTTTTATATAAACACAACAGTTCACTAAATTACATAATAACTATCAGTCTTTCATCCTTAACTACAAGGATACTCTAGCTACACATCATTATTAAGTAGTTTGATCCTCACACCCCCAGCTTTAAAAGAACTAACCTTTGGGTAATTGTAAGGCGGCATTCTACTTGAATTGTTCATAAATCAGAACCTGCAAAAGGATCTATAAGGGTATGAGCAACTACAGCTCAGTAAGTTGAATTGGAAACTCATGAATGCATACAAGCACAAACAAGATTATCAATCAATTATTTTCATGCAATGCAACAATCAAGTGTCATCGTACAACGTAGTCTGATTCGTTGTGAAATTAGAGAAATTTCGCCCGCTCTAATCCGGGTTGAGGAGTTCCATGTTATGCAGCAGCTCACAACCAAACCCAGGCTTGTGCAATGGAGACCTTACTCCTCCCACGACTACCTTCCAACCATTGACTTCACCCTCACCGCGACCTCCTCTCCTGTCACTTAGTTCGACTAAGGATGAAGAAGGGACCATTTTGCAATCATGCGCTATCCCTTTCGAAGGGGTTGGTATTTGGTTGGAGAATCCTATGATCCCCTAACGGTTTGCAATGCATGATAATTTTGGTTCTTAGAGTCGAATAAGATTAAATTTCATTTAGGGTGTTCAAACAATTTCACACCAATTCAATCACAACACAAAATCACTCACATCACAATTTCAGCATGAATTCAAATACGTCAAACACATGCGTAAACTACTTACAATCGCAACCATATACAGTCCTAAGTCTCCGAGTACCATACAAATAGTACTCTATTAAAATAAGTAATAACCCAACTTACTTGGAATTTTCTCAATCGCTCGATCCCTCAATCACAAGCCGATTCGTCTCTAGGTGTCCTATAATACAAATATGTCTTTTTAGTACTTATACTTTAAGGATTCATATTCTAACTCATAATTTAACTCATTTTTCCATGTATACCTATTACGTACTAATGATTCGTTGTACTCTATTTCGGGGTTTGAATCCTAAATTAGATTTTAATTTTGATTCCTAAGCCTTAAATATGCTCGAATCCTAATGTGAAATTAATCACATTAAGCTCGAGTATTCAAATAACCTATTGGCTCTTAATTCAGTATTCTAAACTATTTAGTACACCTAACCCTAATTGAGGTATCGGATTTGTTCCCGATGTGAGAAAATCTTACATTTTGAGACATTTACTTAAAATTAAATGTTATTTCAGGTTTATTATTTTTCTAATTTCTATTATAATATTATCTAAATAACCCTAATTTTTTAGCTTTATTAATTTTCAATTTCACATATTACTAATTTATTACATTAACTACCTAATTTCCTAAATTAACCATACTTAATACTCCAAAGGCTAGGATTAGGTTTCCACATCAGAGATTAGCATCCTTAAACATCTAATTACTATCTAAATTAGTAATTAGTATCTTAATCACCTAATTAACCCAAAATCACCCAATTTTTCAATCATTTTAGGGCTAAAAATTAGCTTAAAAATTTTGAAAATTAATTTTAAAAAAATGGCTTCATAGCATTGTTCTATATCACATGAGCATCCTACAGAAAAAATTTGAGCTCCAAACTATACCCCTAAGCCTATTTATATCTAGTTTTAATCATGCTCGATTTTGTTCAATTTGTTAAGAACCCTGTATTTTCAGATGTAATTAAACTAAATCACTATTTTTCCCTAAATCTACATACAATAAAACCTCAGAATAACAAGTTTCATAATTTTATGGACAAAATAACTAATTTTACTAAATTATACAAAATCAGGGCAATTAAGGGACTCACTCGGTTTGAAGCTTTCTGGCCGTCCAAACCCAGTCCAAGGTTGTCGGCCGGCTCAGACGTTGGGTCTAGAGTAGGGTGGTAGTGGTGGCTCGGTCCCAGGTGGTGGTGAGGTGTGGGTTTGGCTCACTTGCCCAATTTGCATAGTTTTCTTTTCTTTTTTTGTTTTCTGAATTTTCTCTTAAATTTTTTAGTCTCTCAATTTTTCTTAGATTCCTCACTACCCAAATGAGTTCTAAATTTTTTTTTCCTATTTATAGACGATTTTAGTAATTATTATGTATTAATTAGATATGACTTTGCCCAATTTCCTTGATTTTTGGCTTTTGTGTTACCTAATTCTAATTGGTTGATTTTTATTTTGCAGATCCTGACCTGCTACGATTAGATTTGGATCATTCTATCCTCTTTTGATTTTTTTCTGATTTTTCCATAATTAATTTATAATTTTCTTTAATTATTTACTTAATTTTTGGCCAATTTAGGTAATTTCGCGTATTTTTATCTACACGTAAATACATGTGGGGTACATGTGAACATTCCTAATTATTATTTTGGTTATTCTAAAATTTTTAGTATACATATAATCTATCTCTAGTAATTTATTAATTATTAGATTACACTTTTCGCCTTTTCGGTAATTAGTACTTATTATGCTTAAAATTTGAAAATTTTATAATCTCCTATTTTATTACTTATTTTCTTAAATTCAAGTTTATGAGATCATTTTTACTAATATTTGTCTCAATAGTTTATAATTTGGGTTTGATCGAATCCTTTAACCGATCGTCCTTAACTTTGTGTTCTAAGTTCAATCCTACGGTCACTTAGCTTAGCTTTAGGGCTTACAGGTGGGGGGGTGGAGGGTAGTTCGGCCTGGAACGGCTCCTTTTAGTTAGGGCTGTCTAGGCCCTTGTGTAAATGGGCATGGCCCATTAAAATGGCCATTGGCCATGAAAACATTTGTGTGCTTAAACAATTGAACTGTAGTGCATGTAGTTTAAGTGCTTAGGAAGGTGTGTCGTACATACTCGGCACGTGACAACGCTACAGCCTCCATTTCCATATTTGAAAGTTGCAAAAAAAGGATCGAGTTTCTTATGTGTATACTTGATTTCTTGACCATTTCTCATCATATTTTTGTAAAAAATCATGCTAAAATTTACAATTTTTAGAAAGAAGATATGGCAAAGTTTGAACTGGCACCCATAAGTCGTCCAAATTCGTTCATTCAAGAGTCCAAATCCGAGCCTAAAAATCAAGGAAAGTCAAGATGTGCACCTAGTTAAGCTCCCACATCTTGTTGATACAAAGAAGATTGGAAGTTTCCAATCTTCAAAACAGTAACTTTGTATCCCATGCGTGTGCCATGACCCATCAATTACAAAAAATTCCTCTAATAACACAATCAATCAAGATTGCCTAACTCAAATTGTAACAATTTCGTACGTAGCAAATGGGGACTTCCCATCTCAAATTAGTGCTTGAATAGTATAAATAGGGCTCGAGCTTCAAGTTTAGGCATGCATCTTAATTCAAAACTCATTATAGAAGCTTATTGTAAATACCTTATTTTTGCCTCCCCCTTTATTTTTCATTTTTTTAAAGAATAGGATAAAGGGTCCTAAATTTTGAAAAATACAAAAAAAAAAAAAGAAAATTTAAGAAAATCCAAAAAATAAGAAATTTAGAAAAATAATACAATAATGAAAAATGTAGGAAAGATTACAAAAATTGAAAAGTCATAAAAAATAGAAAAAAAATGGAAGATTTAGGAAATTTAGAAAATAATAAATTTTTCTATAGATAGTTTAATAGAATATAATTTTTAATTTAAATTAAAATCAAGAGAGGACTGTTGAGCCCATGTTTAGATTTGAATCTAGCCCGAACTTAGATTTAAATTTAGTCTAAGCTGATCTAGTCCATATGTATAATTTAATTATACATATAGATAAGGTAAAGGTCAATAGCCTAATAGATAAGTACTTGGAATTAGCATTGCATTAAGCTAGAGGTCTGGAGTTCGAATCTCACCAGACAAAAAGTGCCTTTTTCTTTTTGAAAGGAAAAGTATATATAATAGTAATAATAAGATCTTAATGTGCATTTAAGATATGATTTTTTTTAATAAGTATTTAATTGTAGTATTAGTTCTTATTTAAAAAAAATAAAGGAACTTAGTGCGGACCAAATTTTGGTCCGCAATGTCAAAAGCAGGGCAAGAAGCTTTGTTTGAAGCGAAATGCAACAAGGGATGCACCCTTTTATTTTTAGACTATACGCGTGCATTCTTCCTCCTCATGTTTTCAACCCTTGTTTCCAGTTTTTTTCCTGTTTCATTCAAGCCACTTCAGGTCATTTTTTTACTGGTTTTATTACACAATTTCTCCAATTTAATGGTGAAATTGTATAACATGTAAGACCTATTTTCAAATTCACCCCGAAAACCCATCCAAATTCAATCATTAACGCATTTAAAATCGAAGTCAAAAATTGGAAAAAGTTGTTTTTTTGGGTCAAAATTCATTAGCACATTTAATCTAATTTTTGAACTTTCTTAACTTATTCAATGTTAGTTTAGTATAAATAGAGTCATTTGATTCATTCCCAAGCATACTGAAGATTAAAAATCATCTCTCTCTCTCTCTCTAGGCTTCCTTGTCAAAAACCATTACCATGACTAACTTCATGGGGGTCCAAAACCCTCATGTAAGCCATAGCTACTATTGCTCGGATCCATAACCCACCATTACCAACCATCATACATGAAAACCACCCAAACACCGCCCAAAAGCCACAGCGTTTGTTTTACCCCCCCTATTTACCAATACGAAATTTACAAAAACCATTTTTCCTACTTCATTTAGTGGCTAAACTGATCGGCAACGCACCTTGTCGATTGTTACAGTTGAAGATTGGAGTTATCCAAAGCTGACTCGAGCTGACCCGGTTTGCTACTTATTTATTTATTTTTTACTCATGTATTTGTAAATTGTAAAAAAAAAAAGAAAAAACAAAAAAAGAGAGAAAGAAGAAAGGACGTATTAGTTTTTTTTTATTCCAACTAATACTTAGGATTATAAAATAAAAATTAAAAAAATAATAAGAAATAGATTAATAAATCTGGTTCTATCACTTAGAAAATAGTTTTTTTAATAAGGACAAAATAAAATCGACCTTTTTCAAAATTATGGCCTTTTTTCAGAATTTTCAAATAAAACCGACTTTAGGACCCTTTAATGTTTTTCAAAACTGAACTTGAATCAATTTAAAATGTAAATCCAACTAGTTTTCAAAAGTTAAAATTAACTTACCCACCTAAAGTTTTCAAACAAAAGAACTACATACGTCTAATCTCGAATAGTCAGTATGTAGGCACTTACGAGACAATGGTAAAAAATGAAAAGACTTATTTTTCCATTTTTAGTTTAAATTACTTAGTTTAATTAGTTAACCAATAATTGAGTTTCATTTTATAGAGTATTGTTTTGAAAGGTGGTTTTTAAGATTAAGATTAAAATTGGAAAGTTAATAATATCTGTAAGGGTTTAAAAATCTTAACCTCCAGACCTGTTTTTTTAGTTCTTAAAATCGTTTACAAAATTGGTTATAACTTAACTCTTTTTCCCGACTTCGGTTGAACAACGACTGCAAAATATTTTCAAGGTAAAAGGTACTAGTTTTCTTTAAACCTTAGTCAAGGGTTGGTATCAAATGGGTAGGGTTTAATATTGATTAGTTTAAAAAAAAACTAATTTATAAAAACCGGGAGAGAAAAAAAAAAAAAAAAAACAAGCTCGACAGCTTAACGACTCCACTAGGAACGTCAAGAAAGTTAGCCATTCAACCTTCCAAAATTAAGATTAATCTCTAAAAAATCACCTTACTAAGTGCAATTTATTTATGTATTCATTTGTTATTTGTACCACAAATGTACTAACATTTTTTGCAGGTTTTAATTGTTTAACTGTTTAAGGTGGGAATTTATTTTATGTACCATAAATGCATGATAGATACAGTCAAACCCAGGCCGTCTTAGGACCTTAAGATGGGGAGCCATTATGTAAATTCCAGGAGTAATGGGATAACCACCACTCAGGGCCGATTAGGCTACCCCACTTAAACTTCAATATTACTAAGGAATCATTTTTCAGAAACGCTTGAGGTCATAGAGTTTAAGAACTTATAGAACCTACCCTTTTTGTATACATTTTTTAGGGTTGATGAATAGCTAATAAGGCAACATTGTTATAAAAGAGAAGAAGAAAAAACAACAAACCTAAAGTTTATTTCCCTGTATTTTTCCTAGAATTCATGTACGTAGGAAATATTTTGTAATTTCTTTTGATGTAAATGTTCTTCCCTTTATAATTTATGTTTTCCTTATAATCTTTTAGAAATGCCCAACCCATCCAATGCCAAGGTCTTCACCAAAGAGATTCATGTCCATAAGCCTACAAACCCGAAGCCTATACTCAATCAATCTTTTCAAGCCTTCAAACCAAGAGAACAAGAGTTCATTACCAATAAGATTAGGCCTATATGCTCATTATCTAAGGTAAATGTTAACATTACGCTGGTGAGGGCCTTGGTCCATTTCTTAGAGCCCAAAGAAGTTGCATTCCATTTTAGGCCATACCTAATCAGCCTAACTCTGGAAGAATACACTCAACTACTCCAAGCCCCTCTCTTAGATGAAATATACGTTCCAGAACTCAACTTCAATCCAGCTTACATTTTTTCAAAATTCTTAGGGATCTGTAAGTTTGAGATTAATGAAGCCCTAAATGATTGCAATAAGTACGCTATCAAGATATGGGATCTAATCCATTAGTTCTAGACCAAACTTAGCTCTAAAAAACGGGCTCTATTTCTTGCTGATTGGAGGGAGAACCGAATCAAGGCCTATATATTAGCAGTATTTGCCACCATCCTATTTTCAAGCGGATCTTTTCTTATATACTTTAGGGTGGCAAAATTAATAGCTTAGTTTTGGGAAGGGAAGTCTTATATTCCTGCCCTATTAACTAAATAAGTAAGGAACCTTAATTTCCTTAAGAAAAGAAGATGTAGAGATCTCAGGTCAAACATGGCACTATTAATGGTATAGTTCGCCAACCACATCAAATGCTTTAGGTTAGACTTGTTAAGGGTTGCATTCGCTAATAAGATTGATCTTATTGACTCTTTCGTTGATAAGATCAAATCATCAGAAGATATCCTTACCCTTCTCTAGATAAAGGTTCTACAGGATTTCCAGGTCGAAGAGATACTGTGAACTTCTAGATGGAGCAATTATACTAAGGTCATATTGGTTTGTAACAATTATCATGTCATACCATTGATCAAAATAAGTCAGTGTACAAGCTACCATCCGAACAACATGGTAAGGCAGTTTAAAGACATCTAGGACATAGTTCATAGGCCTTCATTGGAGCCATTCACTCTTAAGCTTGAAGGGCCTTACTCTAAAGAAAAGGTATCCAAGCTTCACAAGATCAAGGCATAGTAATATACTAGGACCACAAGCATTAACATCGATTTGAGCGAATTCATAGGAGAAGTAGACAAACATCGAGTTACCAAAGAGTACTTATACGATCAACTTCATAAGGCAGGCATAATGCAATATCGAGCACTAGAGGTCCTTTAACCTTCCTTCATGAATCCTAGCTCTGAAATGGTGACCTATATGGATCAGGTAAAAGTTCATGTGGAAGTCATCTACAATGAAAAAGACAGGTGGGAAAACCACTTTCGGGAGTCTAGGTAAAGATCGCATACCTTGGAGCACTAGTTGAAGATGGTCCAAAAGAGAATCCAAGAATTTGAGGAAGCAACTGAGCACAGTCAAAAGAAGAGTAAAATAGTGGCTGTCGAACCCAACAACTAGAAGAAGAAAATGTCATTCAGCTCATAGAAGAAAAAAAGATTAGTCTAGATGAATTTGTATATTTCTTTTTCTTTTTAATGTAATAAAACTCCGAGAGTTGAAGAATAATAAATAAACTTTCCATTTTGTTAGTTAATTGCTGATCCTTTTCATCCACATGGTACACTTGCATTTCATTCATTTATTTTAGCTCCATATTTTTAAAAATTAAAATACATGTGCTAACTTGTTGAAAAGTGATCTTAAACTAAGTTGCCAAGATAGCTCCTAAGCATCAAACCTTCTAGAGAAGTCTTATCAGAACTCACTCACAGACCAAAATGGCTAGCCAAGGAAACGACAACATCAACACCAACAATAGCAGTGTCAACCCCAAAATTGTTGATCCCACTGAGTTGAGGTTCCTCTCTTTGAAACGAATAGTAGGGAAGATTGTTGATCAATTAAGCTGCCTTGCTGATAGCATTGCCTTACTCAGGTCTACGGCTCCATCAAATGAAGAAAACTCCAAAGCCTGATATAGAATGAATGCTGAAGCCCCACTTCTTGAAGCAGAAGAAGCCTACCCCAAAGTAAACCAAACTTTTGAATATTTTGAGACAGAAGGGGTCTATCCAAAGGTCAACTTGACTTTTAAGCCAAACACTTACTTATTTCTAATCAACCCAGAGCTTAAAGCTGATTAGACAGATTGAAAGATCTTGAGAAGCGATTGACCCAACAAATCACTAAGAAAATGAAAATGCTCAAAAGGTATGATGGATTCAAGTAAGCTGGTATAATAGACTTCTCTACTTATGACTATGGAAGCTTCCCAGAGAAATTTAAAGTACCTAACTTTGAGAAGTACAATGGAACTGGGTGCCTTAAGCTACACATTAGGCTGTATGTACGAAAAATAGGCAAATATGTGCAATATGACCAGCTCATGGTCCAAACTTTTCAAGACAGCCTAACTAGCCTTGCATTAACCTGATATGCCCAATTGGATATGAATCGAGTAAATACATGGGAAAAGCTAGCTAGGGCATTTTATGAGCAATATAAGTTTAATGTTGAGGTGGCACTAACCATGATGGACTTGATTGCCTTAAGGAAGAGGTACAATGAATCTTTTAAAGAATATGCCTAAATGTAGAGGTCACTAACTGCAAGGGTATCTACCCCGATGACTAAGAAAGAATTGACTTTAGCTTTTATAAACACTCTCGAGAGATCCTACTTCTCTCACCTGATCGGGCAAGCCTCTTCTAGTTTTGTAGAGGTGGTAGCAAAAAGATGATGTAGACCAAAGCCAAGAACAGAGAAGGCCAATCGCGAAGATGGGTCCAAGCTTACCGGAAGCTTGAAAGGAGTGATGATGGAATGTACGAGAGAGTGAATAAAAGGATAAGCAAAAACCTATGAAGAGCTCCAAAGGACATGACACACCGATGGAACTTCTAAGGCCTCACGGCACAACTTGATATGACACACAAATTGGCCTGTTAATGTTACTCGCCACCTAACCTTGCTTCAAGGTTAGGATAAGAGTGAAATGAATGTAAACAGGCAGTGTTTACGAAAGGAAAAAATGTCAAGCGTATTAATATCAATCTGATGATTACGGTTATAGATACAAGGGGTATTTATACCCAATAAGTTAAGGCAATTTGCCTAAAAGGGAAAAGACAAAAAGGATATTACCCTAAAGAAATAATGCACAAGAATACAAAAGAGTAGAAATGAATATTCAAGAAAAGTAATTATTAGTGTAGTAAATCCTTGACATGGTCCTGTACAGGTGGCAATGTTACATTAGCGATGCCGTTGGAGGATATAGACAAAAGAGTGCGGGTAGGTTGCTTGTCTGGGCAGGGGTAATTGAAGATTAGTTCAATGTCATTCTCTTAGCCTCTCAACAAGCGTGAAGTTGGGCAAGTGATCAACTTCGGCTTGAGTGTGAGAGGAGTAAGATTGGTTGCTATCTCGGCATTTTGTCTCTCGATGCACAATCACCAAGAAATAAGCAATCACTCGGCTTGACATATAGAGTTGGTTAGCAATGAGATACTTAGCCTCAACAGGAGTCGGCTAGAGCAGGAGGATTCACCTTTCCAGTCTCTTTAGTCCTTGGGCTTAGCTGTGAGTCAATGATCCTATAGCTTGATTCCCATCATTCCCTCCGAGTTGATTTGGATTTGAGATCGAATCCAAACAGTCTTCGGTTAGCTCTCTGTCAAGGTTAATGCACCTAGGAGCTTAGTTATCACTAAGACTTACCATTGTAGATCTGAACCAGTGGGTCCTTCGACATATAGAAGAAAACAGAATGAGTAGGTCTACAAATTGGGTAGGGTAGCTAAAATGGAGCTGCTCAGAGGATGTGACACACCAACGAACATAGCATAACTTGACACTTCACTTGATGCGACGGACAAGTTAATGCTAAGGTTCACCCGCCACTAATCCTAAGCTATTCGGCAAGATTAGATAAGGATGTATGAAAGTGAACTTGGAGAGGGTTGTCTCACAAGAATAGTATATTCAATGCTTATGTATAAAGTCAGATGATCCTGACTTACAAGGGGAAGGGATTATTTATAGTAAGTCTTTAGGGTAACATTATAAGTAAAGAAATTACAAGAAGGTATACACAAAAAGGGGATTCCTTGTACATATGGAAAGGGGTAAAAAAGAGAAAAATAGTACAATGTCAGATGAAGAGGACAGGTGGCAGTGCGACATTAGATCTGTACAAGGGTTCTCTAAGCACAGCAGGCGAGAAGAATTGAGGTGTTATGGCGACAAGGAAGTCGAGAAGTGAAAGGATGCCGAAAGAAAAGTACCCAACTAGGAGCTAGCTACATTTACTCAGTAGAAGACTCTAGGCAGTTAAAAGTCCGGTCACTCGACACAGAGCTCTCAACCAAAGGAAGATCAACATTAGCACAAGATAACAAATAGAGCAAGAGCTCCTAGGGAATCCGGCCATCCTCCTTCAGTATACTGTTTCTCGTCATCATTGAGTTGACGAGAAAGAATCCTTCAGGTGAGGAACTGGAGGCCTCTGAAGCGTGCACAAGTGATTGGGTCGATAGTCGATAACCTATTAACTCCTTAGGGTTGTTGGAGATTTGCCCTCAAATCATGATCCTTTTCATCATTAGGCACATAGGGAGTCAGATCAGTGACATTGAATGTGGCAAACATGCCGAAACCTTCAGATAGTTCAACCTCATAGGCATTATCATTAATGCACCTAAGGACCCTATAAGGTCCTTCAATTTTGGGAGATAGTTTGATCTTCCTCTTACTATGAAAGCGTTCCTTGCTAAGATGGATCCAAACAAGGTCCTTAGGGATATAAATGACTCGTCTCCTTTCACGGCTTTCCGCTTCCTTCTATCGAGCCACAACTTTGGCCAATTGCTTGGCAATCTTCCGATGTAACCTTAAGAATTCTTCAGCACGCTGTAGGCCGAATTAACTTTCCCCTTATGTAGTTGGATCGTTAATTAAATCCAAAGGTAGGTTCAGGTTAGGTCCATAAACAACCTCAAATGGTGATGTTCTAGTTGAGCTATGAGTTGAGCGATTGGAGGCAAATTCAATGACAAGCAGGCATAAATCCTAGTCATGAGAATTCTTCCCAACAATTTCGTTCACAACTTCAGTTTAGTCATCTGTCTAGGGATGACAAGAAGCACTGAATAGGAGCTTAGTATTGAGCTTCCTCTACAAGGTCTTCTAAAAGAAGCTAGTGAACTTCGAGTCACAGTCGGACACAATACTCCTCAACACTCCATGTAGTCGTACAATTTCCTGCAAAAAGAGGTTAATGACAAATAAAGCATCATTAGTTCTGTAGCAAGGAATTAAGTGGCTTATCTTGCTAAATTGATTAACCACCACCATGATTGAGTAATGTCTTTTTGGCGTTTAGGGAAGGCCAAGCATGAAATCCACGCTTAGATTAGTCCACGGCCACTTTAGAATTGGTAGGGGTATGTATTCTCTATAGGGCTCTCTTCTCTAGTTTGCATATTTATATACCTCGTACCTCTCAAGTGCTCGATGCACATCCTTCATCATCCCAAGCTAGTAAAAATCTCTTTTCCCCAAAATAGCCGGCCAAACCTCAAGAATGAACTTCTCGATCAAGTAGCTCCCTTGCCGAACCATTCGGTACATAAACCTGCTTGCCCTTCATCAAGAACCCCTAACTCAAGCAGAACCCTTTTGTAGCTCCTCCAGTACTGCACCTGGCTACTAAGGGTCTAAAATTTAAGTCATGCTCATACTAATAAGGTAAAGTGCCAAATCCAAGAACTTTAGCTTGCAACGTTGTGATGAAGGTATGATGGAGAGAAAGTGAATCAACTATAGTGTTGGTGCTCCCTTTCTTATATTTGATGACATAGCAAAAGGTATTCAAGAACTTAACCCATTTTACGTGATGCTAAGAAAGCTTCTTTGCCTATGAAGCTACTTGAGAGATTCATGATCTGAATAGATGATGAATTCTCTCGGCAATAGATAATGCTGCTAGTTTTAGAGTGTTCAAACAAGGGCATAGAACTCCTTGTCATAGGTTAAGTAATTTAAGGTAGCACCTTGAAGTTTTTCGCTAAAGCAGGCAATGGGTCGGCGCTCCTGCATAAGGATAGCACCAATGCCGACACCAAACGCATCACATTCAACCTCAAAAACTTTCTCGAAATCTAGCAAGGTGAGTACTTGAGTAGATTTCAACTTAGACTTCACATCTTCAAAACACTTCTAAGCTTTCTTTAACCACCTAAAGTTAACGTTCTTCTTAGTCAATTTAGTCAACGGTATAGTTATGGAACTGAAGTTTCAAACAAATCTCTAATAGAATGAGGCCAGAACATAGAAGCTTTTAACTTCGACAGCACTAGTTGACGTAGGCGACTCAAGAATAGCTTTGACTTTTTTGTCATCAACTCGAACTCCCTTCCCTGAAACAACATATCTAAGGAATACAACCTCGCTTTGACAGAACACACATTTCTTCAGGTTGTTGAATAATCTCTTGGCATGAAGTATGTTGAACACCAATCTTAAATGCTTGACATAAGTGATGAGGTCAGCACTGTAGACCAAAATATCATCAAAATAAACCACAACGCATTTGCTTATCAACTTTTTTAGCACATGATTCATCAACCATAGCAATACTCTAACTTACTTGCAACATGTAAGCCTCCTTTCTCATTCAAACGATGAATCTTATATAGCTTAAGGTATGGGAGGGTCGGCAATTTCATGGCTTTGACTACCGCTTATACAATGACATTGATATAGCTCCCTCCATCAACAATCAGGGCGCATAGCTTGCCATTCACAGGGCAATTCATGTGGAAGAGGTTCTCCTTCTACCCTTTTTTTTATGCTACAAATCCACTAAGAGACTGTCTGACAACAAAATAGTACTCAACACCACCTTCAAGAGGTGTCTCAGCATCGAGATCTTCCTGAAACTCTTCTAGCATCTGTTCAACTCCTATATCTTCCTCTCCCTTGCTGGCACTTTCTACTTCAAATTGGGGCTTATCTCCCTTTATGGTCATGACTTAGCGGTTCGGATATTGACTAGCTACGTGTCTATAATCAAGACATTTAAAACATTTAATTTCTTGAGTCTTTCTTCTAAAGCTTTGACCTTGGTCTCTTCGGACCTCAAGTTCCTCGGCCTTCTTCTAGTCGACTCAGCGCTTGCCCTCAACGTTCTACCTTTAAACTGTTGGATGCTCGGTCATTCCATAGTCTACTCGGCATGCCGCTTCTGTTCGGTAGCATAAGTCGACTACTCGGCATCCAGCTTAACTGGTTTCACCTTTACCTTTTGACTCTCTATGCCACTCGGATGGCTTTGTCTAGTGTCGTCAGACTCTGTAGTTCAACTATGTTACCAACCTCAGTTCCTAGCCCATAAATGAAGCTTGTGATAGTTCGTATCCCGAGTTTATCGACATCACACTAGATCATAAGTAACTGAAATTCTCGGACATAGTCATCCATCATCTGGTTACCCTATCTCAAATCTTGTAGACGTTAGAAAGTGTCCTACTCATAGTGCTTGAGAACAAAGCTACTTCTCAGAACTCTCTTCATTTTGTTCTATGTTCAGACTTCATGTTAAGCCCTTAGGCGAACATTCTGCAGCTTCTTCCACTACATTTCTGCATATCCAAAAAATTCCAACATGGCCACTCGAATATGGACAACATCTTTATAATCATAAAAATCGAATATCTTTTCGATTTTCTCCTCTCATTCAAGGTAGTCATCAACATTACTGGACCAATTAAAACTTGGAATCTATAGCTTGAGGTGTTCGGCTCCCTTAGGAGCTCTAAGCTCATGCTCATCAACTCCAACATATTGCTCCTCTTCTTCTTCATACTCTTCCACTTCATCCAACTCCAATCTTCTTCTTGCAACTCTATCAGCACGATGGGGTGGTGCTTGGTTCACAGGAAAGGCTTCCGGTGATCATTCATTCATCTACCTTCTCGGCCTATTTCTCATCTCTTAGCCCTGTTTAACAAATCTCTCATGTGGCCCAATCTCTAGAACTCTCTATACCAAAGCAGCCAGATTAGCCACAATAGTAGTAAGGTCTTGTATTCACTCATCAGTAATACGCGGTGTTTATTAGGTCACACGACCATGACCATGAGCATCACTCTCGACATCATTAATTTCTCCTTGAACACTAGGGTTCGACATTCTCACAACAAGGTTTTGAAAGTACTCTCCACACAAGAAATCCTTACAAACGCACAAATACCATACAACTTTCGGTCTCAACCTCAAGCTCTAATACTAGGATTACATGATGCGCTTAGGAGCTCAGTTATCACTAAGACTTACCATTGCAGATCCGAACCAGTAGATCCTTTAAGATATAAAAAAAAAAAAAATAGAATGAGTAGCTCTACAAACTAGGTAAGGTAGCTAACATGGAGCTGCTCGAAGGATATGATACACCAACGAACACAACACGACTTGATACCTCACTTAATACAATGCATAAGTCAATGCCAAGGCTCACCCACCACTAATCCTGACTACTCGGTAAGATTAGATAAGGGTGTATGAAAGTGGACTTAGAGAAGGTTGTCTCATAAGAACAGAGTATTCAATGCTTACATGTAAAGTCAAATGATCCTGGCTTATAAGGGGAAGGGATTATTTATAGTAAGTCTTTAGGGTAACATTACAAATAAAGAAAGTACAAGAAGGTATATACAAAAAGAGGATTCCTTGTACATACGAAAAGCGGTAAAAAGGACAACAGACAAAAAGGGAAAAATAGTACAATGTTAGATGAAGAAAACAGGTAGCAGTGCAACATTAGATCCATACAAGTGTTTTTTGAGCATAGCAGGTAGGAGGAACCGAGGTGTTATGGTGACAAGGAAGCCGAGAAGTAAAAGGGTACCGTAAGAGTTGGAAGGAGGAAGAAAGAGAAGTATTCGGCTAAGAGCTAGCTACATTTACTTGGTAGAAGACTCTTGGCAATTAAAAGTCCGATCACTCGGCATAGAGCTCTCGACCGAAGGAAGGTTAGCATTGGCATAGGATAATGAACAGAGCTTAGTATAACCACCCAGAGCTCCCAAGGAATTCATCCATCCTCCCTCAGCATACTATTTCTCGTCATCGTGGGGTTGACGAGAAAGAATCCTTCAAGTGAGAGACTGGAGGCCTCTGAGGTATGCACGAATGATTAGGCTAGTAGTTGGTAACCTATCAAGGGTGATATGGACTGAGGTCAGCAATGTTGAAGGTGTCAAATACCCTATAATCTTCGGACAACTCCAACCTGTAGGCGTTGTCATTAATCTTCTAGAAGATCCTAAAGGGTCCTTCAACTCTTGCAAATAGCTTGTTTCTTCTCTTGCTCAGGAACCATTCCTTACTAAGGTATAACAATACCAAGTTTCCCTACTGGAATTGTTTAGCCATCCTACCCTTAGCCTTCTTTCATTGTCTTTTGGCAGTTTAGTCGATATGCAAAGCAACTTTGTTGTAAATGTGCTGAAGGGACTGTGGTCAAGCTCTCGCATTAAGGTCTTCTCATTCGAATTTAGGTACATGGGTGTGATTAAGGGGTAACTTAAGATTGAAACCATAGACAACCTCAAAGGAGATCTACTTGGTGGTGTCATGTACTGTCCGGTTGTAAGCGAATTTAACTATTGGTAAGCAAATATCCCAATCAACTAAGTTCTTGCCCACTGTAGCTCAAAGCAATGATCCCAAAGTACGATTGACTATCTCTATTTGGCTGTCTGTTTGGGGGTGATAGGAAGCACTAAATAGCAGTTTGGTCCCCATCCGTCGCCATAGAGTTCTCTAAAAATGGCTTAAGTACGATAGACAACCTATAGGATTGACTATCTCTGTCTAATAGTACACTTCTCAGTACGCTATGTAGCCTAATAATTTCCTATAAGAAAGAGAAGCAATAGCCAAAGCATTATTAGTTTTAAAATAGGGCACAAAGTGTACCATCTTACTAAACCTATTTATGACAACCATTACAAAATATTTGCCTCGGGCAATTCGTAGTAGTCTAAGAGCAAAGTCCATACTCAATTTGGTCCATGGTTTCGTAGAAACAAGCAAAGGTATTGCTTTCCTTTGCTCGACACGACACTTAGCCCTTTTGCACATGGCATAGCCTTCTACAACTCGGTGCATGTCTCATCTCATTCTCAACCAAAAGAAACCGCCATTTAACAGTTCATAAGTCCTCTCCCCAAAATGCCCAAAGAGTCCTCCACTGTGGGCTTCCTTGATAAGTAATTCTCGTAGAGAACAGGTCGACACACATAATTTTTCCCTTTGGAACATGTACCCACTCTCCACATGGTACTCATCCACTATCCTTCCATTGACACGTTACGAAAATATGGGTTCGAAGTATGGATCCCCAGAGTATTTCTCCTTAATGTTAGCAAACCTAAACAATCTAGTCTGCAGTTCAGTCAAGAGTGCATGCCTCCTCAAAAAAGCATTTGTAACTACGTTGCTCTTCCCTTGTTTATATTTTATTACAAAGTTGAACCCTTCAAGGAATTCAACCCACCTCGGCTGCCACTTCAACAATTTCGTCTACCTTCAAAGATACCTCAAAGACTTGTAGACAATGTAGATAACAAATTCTCTCGGCAATAGTAGTGATATACTTACAGTGCTCGGATTAGTGCTAAGAGCTCTTTGTCATGTATGGAGTAGTTTAGTTGAGGTCTTCTAAGCTTCTTACTGTAGTAAGAAATTGGTCGACCTTCTTACATTAGGACAACGCCTATCCTAATGCCTGATGCGTCACACTCCAACTCAAATATTTTCTCGAAGTCAGGTAGAACTAGCATAAGGGCGGAGGTCAATCTTTCCTTCACCTCGGCAAAACTCTTTTCTTCCTTTTCTCCCCATTGGAAGTCGATATTCTTCTTTGTCAGCTTAGTAAGGGGTGTGGCAAAGGTGTTGAAATTTTTGATGAATCTTCTATAAAAGGAAGCCAATCCATAGAAACTTCTCACTTCAGCATAGGTAGTAAAGGTCAGCTACTTAACGATTGCTCGAATCTAATCATCATCCAGTTACAAGCCTTCTCCACTTACCATATAACCTAAGAATACCAATTCTTCCTAGCAAAAGCAACATTTCTTAAGGTTGCTAAATAATCTCTTGGCATGGAGGACATTCGGTACAACTTAGAGATGTTCACAGTAACTCGGCATGTCGATACTATAGACTAAGATGTCGTCAAAGTACACCACAACACACTTCCCTATTAAATGTCTTAACACATGATTCATTAATCTCATGAAAGTGCTTGGGGTATTCAACAAGCCAAAGGGCATGACTATCCACTCATAAAGTCCATGTTGAGCTTTGAATGCCGTTTTCTACTCATCTCCCGTCCTCATGTGAATTTGATGGTAATTAGACTTAAGATCTTGGCTTTACCTAATTCATCTAACATGTCTTCCAATCTCAGAATGGGATACCTCTATTTGATTGTTATCTTATTCACGGCTCGACTATCTACACACATTCGCCAAGTTCCATCCTTTTTTGGGCACTAGAAGCGTTGGCACTACATAAGGGCTAAGACTTTCCCTAACATACCCTCTCTCTAGTAACTCATTGACTTGACTTTGGAGCTCAAAAGCCTGTTTAGGACTCATCCGATAAGCTAACTTATTCGACAAGGTGGTACCAGGTATTAAGTTAATGCAGTGTGCTATGCCTCAAAGTGAGGGCAACCCCTCGAGTAACTCTTTTGAAAACAGATCGGCATATTCATCTAGTAGCGCTCTCACTTCCTAAGGTAGTTCACAACCGCTCCTTCATCTCCAACAAGCACCTAACCAACATAAGGGTCGGCTCGTCAGCATCAATGGTCTCTCAGAGTTCAGCTTTACTCATCATCAGAGCCTTCTTTGATCTGTAAGCAAGTTTTGTTTGTAGTTTGTTAACTTCACTTAGCAACATTGGGTTCAATGTAATCTTTCAGCCATCCTTCTCGAACATATACATGTTCTTGTACCTATCATGGATAACTCTCCTATCAAACAACCATGGTCAACTAAGTAGTATGTGAGAGGTGTACATGGGTAGCACATTGTAGAGAATATCATCAGAGTAATTTCCAATAGTGATCGCTAGTAGTACTTACCAAGTGACGTATACTGCTCCCTTCTCACTTAGCCAATGTAACTTGTACGGCCTTGGGTGTACAATAGTCGGCAATTTCAACCTTATGATCAAATCAGTCGATGCCACATTGGTGCAACTTCCATTATCCACAACTAACGTACTCACTTGATTATTCACCCTACAGGTGGTATGAGACAAGTTCTCCCTTTACTCCTTCCCTCGTGAAGGTTCTATGCTCATTGCGCATTAGACAACTAAGGTTAATTGGTCCAAGTCTTCGGTGAACACTTCCTCCTCAATCAACTCATCGTTATGAGAAACTTCTTTCTCAATAGGGTTCTCCTCCTCAAGCTCCTTGTTGGTACTCTCCAATTCCAGCTTCGAGACATCTCCCTTGATGACCATAATTCTTTGGTTTGGACACTAAGCAGCCATATGTCTAAACCCTTAGCACTTGAAGCACTTGATCTGGCTCATCTTTATGCTAAATCCTTACCTTTTCTCATAAGTTTGGGTCAACACATCATTGTTAAGTTAGCCCTTCTGTTCTGTTCAAACATCTACCTTTTGGATCAACTCAGTACTTAACTGAGCTCGGTGACTTGCCTGTCTAGGTTGGCATGTCAGTAGCCTGGTCAGTACTTGACCTCTCTTATATCTCTCCACTCATTAAGCTATTCGAATGGCTCCATCCATTGTTGTGAATTGTTGGAGTTCAATAATGTCTCAAATCACCTCTCAATCTAGTGATGAACCTAAAGATTGTTCGTACCGGTGGTTCCTCCACTTCACAGTAGATTATAAGCATTTGAAACTCTTGGACATACTCGTCAACAAATCAGCCTCCTTATCTCAACTCTTGAAGCTAAGTAAAAGTATCTTGCAAAAAAGTATTTGACATAAACCAATTTCTGAATATTCTTTTCATCTCAGGCTATGTGTTAATCTCTCTATAGCCTTCTTGTCTCCCTACAGTCTAAAAATTATTCCACCACATGGTGGCATACCCAAAGAACTCAACAATAGCAGTTCTCACTTTCTTGTGATCCTCATATTGGTAATAGTCAAACACACGCTCTACCTTCTCTTCCCATTCCAAATATTCATCCGCACTTCCAGACCCATTGAAACTTGGAATCCAAAGTTTCACATGGTCAAAGGCTCTGGGTACTCGCACTCACTCTTCTTCTTCATAATACTCTTCCTCATCTTCTTCTTCCAAATTTCCCAAGTCAATCCTTCTTCTTACTTGTCTACCTACTCCTCTACCTCAAACTTGTTAAGCTAGATTTTGACCTCTTACAAGTCAAGCAGCTTGTGGGGTGTTATGCACGGCTTTAGTCAATTAGCAAGCCAACGCATGAACAACTCAAATTAAATTTACCAAGAGGTTAACTATCTCATCAAGTCTCTTGTCGGTGCTCTTAGGGGTTCCTTGAGACTGTCGGCCATGATAGATAACTCCACTACTATCATCTCCAACACCAACGTTTACACTTGGGTCAGTCATTTTCTCTGCAAATTCAAAGCTCAAACTCTTCAATTAGGTGTTTTAACAAACACTTCCATAAACCAGAAAAGTAACAACTAGTAAGCACAACAATTAAACAAACACAGTAACTTGTTCTGTTTTTCACATGCAAAATAGAGTTTAAACAAAACTTCTAAAACAAACTACAATCAAATGAAACCTTTGCTCCGATACTAAGATGATGCGAACCATTGCTAAGAACAGAGAAAGCCGGTCGTAGGGATAGGTCCAAGCTTGCCAAAAGCTTGAAAGGAGTGATGAGGAAATGTACGAGAGAGTGAATAAAAGGATAAGAAAAAACTCACGAACAGCTTTAAAGGATATGACACACCTATGGAACTTCCAAGGCCTCACGACATAACTCAATATGAACCACGAATTGGTCTGGTGAGGTTACTTGCCACCTAGCTTTGCTTAAACATTAGGATAAGAGTGAAATGAATGTAAACAGGCAATGTTTACGAAAGGAAAAAATGTCAAGTGTATTAATGTCAATCTAATGATTACGGATACAGATACAATGGGGTATTTATACCCAATAAGTCATAGCAATTTTCTTAAAAGGGAAAAGATAAAAAGGGTATTACCCTAAAGAAGTAATGTACAAGAATACAAAAGGGTAGAAATTAATATTCAAGAAAAGCAATGATTAGTATAATAGATCCTTTACGTGGTCCTGTACAAGTAGCAGTGTTACATTGGCGATGCCATTGAAGGATGTAAACAAAAGAGTACGGGCAAGTTGCTTGTCTAAGCAAGGTGATTGAAGATTGGTCTAGTGTCATTCTCTCAGCCTCTCAACAAGCATAAAGCCAGACAAGTGATTGGCTTAGGCATGAGTGTAAGAGGATAAAGGTTAGCTGCTGTCTCGACATTCTATCTCTCAGAGTACAATCACCAGGAAATAGGCAATCACTCAGCTAGGCATGCAGAGTCAGTCAGTAAAGAGATACTTAGCCTCGACTAGAGTTGGCTGGAGTAGGAGGATTCACCTTGCCAATCCATCTAGTCTATAAGCTCGACTACGGATCAATGGTCCAATATCCTGATTCTTAACAGCAGGGTATTGGATTGAAAGTGTTATCTCCTTCAGCAAATTACCAGAACCATCAGACAAAAGACCACCTTCTGCTAAACCCATCACTAACAAGCCCAGAGAAGCTACTGTCGACATGGTCAATTTAAATACCAGGCCCAACGTTCGGGTTTCTTTCAAGATGAATCCTTTACTGGCTCAGCAATATTTCAGAAGCCAAGTCAACAAGGCCTTAAGGCAGTTCACCAAAATACTCGTTCCTCTTAGTTAGATACTTGAAAAACTAAGAAAGGATAATTTGCTTCGTTCTAAGGCTCCCAATGAAAGGTACAGGCCAAGATTTTTTTATCCTGATGCAAGGTATCAATATCATCTAGGGTACGTAGGCCATTCAACAGACTCATGCTGGAGATTAAGAAATAAAATTTAGGATTTAATCAATGAAGGCATAGTCTAAGTAGACTTCATAGAAGCTTCAGTTCTAAACATCAACAATAACCCCTTGCCTAGTCATACGCCCATCATCAATGTAATATTTGACGACTTAGATCCCACCATTAATGTGATCGATTCTAACCGAGAGCCCAAGGTTTATAGATTGTATAAACACGAGGAAAAGCAAATTTTACAGACCAAAAGGTACACCTTCTATGTGCCTTTAGCCCTTAAAAATTATAAAACTACCCCTCTCAACTATCAGGTAGTAAATCAAAAGCAATCAAGCTCACTTGTAGGAGGGATTACCTGTTCTAGTAAAATTTACAACCCGAAGGAGGACCTAAGAAAGAAAACTATGATGGAAAGGCTAAACAATGAATTAGTTGATTATGAAGAAGGATTGTCTGCCTTCACCAAAATAATCAAGTCTAGTGAGTATAAAATAATGGATCAACTCGCTAAGACCCCAGCACAAATATCTCTTATGAGTTTATTGATGGTGTTGGAGCTGCATCGGGAAGCTTTATTCAGAACTTTGAGGAAAGTCAAAGTCCTTCGAGAAATACCGATTAAAAGAATAGAGTCTATCACCAACTCTATCATCACCACGGATAAGATTTTTTTCTCCGCCGAGGAAATGAGCAAAGAAGGTAACCAATACACCAAGCCTCTCTTCATAATAGTGATGGTAAACAACATTATTACAGCAAGAGTCTTTATCGACAATGGATCATCATTAAATGTCTGCCCTCTCGCCACCTTGGATCTACTAAGCATTGACACGATCATTATTAAGCTAAGTTCGACAATAGTCAAGGCTTTTGATGGGTCCAGAAGGGAAATTATAGGGGAGATCAACTTACTGATTGATATTGGCCCACAAACTTTCAACATCGTAAGGACCTTCAACCTATTATTGGGAAGACCTTAGATACATTCAGCAAGGGCCATAACTTTAAGCTTGCATCAAAAGGTTAAGTTCATCTCAAACGACCAGGTCATAACGATTCTAGGTGACCAAGATTAAAAAATATATAAAGAAATGGCCATACTTTACATTAGCATTGAGGAGTAGGAGGAATTTGAGCTCTAAATGTTTGAAGAAGTGTATATGGTTATCAATCAAAAGAAAGATGAGAGGCCTAAATTTAAAGAAGGCCAGGTTAGTACCTATGGGCTCGATTATGTCCCAACTTCAATGGATAAGCTGCAGAAAATGCAAGCAAGGGGCAGAAGAGGTGACAGGTTGTATCACGCTTCAATGACCTTCCCATTGTTGTCTAAAACATTCATCTAGGCTGATGTCTAAACTTCAAAGCTTACCTAAGAGGACACATCCAACAGGAATAAAATAATGGGTCTGTCTTACATGTTCCATCACCTGAATAATTGGTTCTCCATGCCTATGAATAACAATAAGTCTTCTTTAAGGTAAAGGATGAATCACGATTTAGTATTTTACAGAGTTTTGTAATAATTACCTTCATTCTACAATATTTTACTCAAAAGAATTTCTTCTAAATACAAATTAGTCTTCTTTCTCTTCACTTCTTCCTTACTCTCACTCTTTCCTTTACATACTTTATGCTCAAATCCAATGCTTCAAATAAAGGCCATGGATACCTCGCACAGATAGGTGATGAAAATATTAACATCACTTTTAACCCTACTAGGTTAGTCATTATGAGTGATGTCAATAACCACAGTAACGTGTAAGAAAGTTGGCAAAGACATGGAATGAGTAGAATTTCTATTAACGAGCCAATGGAGACAATTAATGATGGGACTGTTGATAACCCAAAAACATTGAAAATTGGAGGGAATTTAAAAGAAGAACAAAAGGCAGAAATGATCGCACTACTATCTGAATACCAAGATGTATTTACATGGTCTTATGAAGACATGCCCTAGTTGGATCCATTAATCATGGTTTACCGCCTACCCACAAGAGAAGATGTCAAACCCAAGAAGCAAAAGCTAAGGAGATTCCGACCAGATATCTTATTGAAAATTAAGGAGGAAGTCAGAAACTTGCTGGGGTCAATTTCATCAAGGTATCTAATTATCCTAAGTAGGTAACCAACGTTGTGTTAGTAATGAAGAATGGAATAGTTAGAGTGTGCATGGATTTTTGAGACCTCAATCAAGCAACCCCTAAAGATAATTTCCCCTTGCCCTAGAAGTCTTACTCAATAACACGACCAAGAACCAACTTTTCTCCTTCATGGATGGGTTCTCTAGATATAATCAGATTCGAATGTTTGAAGAAGATAAAGCTAAGACCACATTTATCACAACTTGGGGCACATTTTGCCATAAAGTAATGCCTGTTGGACTTAAAAACACCGAGGCAACTTACCAAAGAGCCATGATTGCAATCTTTTACAGCATGATGCACAAAGAAGTTGAGGTATATGTTGATGATATGATCGTAAAGTCTAAGAAAGGAGAAAATCATATGGATAACTTGAAGAAATTGTTTGATAAGTTGAGAAAATTCCAATTGAAGTTGAACCTAGAGAAGTGTACCTTCGAAGTGATTTCAAGGAAATTATTAGGTATCATAATCAACTAAAGGGGCATCAAAATAGATGCGGATAAAGTCAAAACAATAGTCAACTTACACCCTCTACGCACACTCAAAGAAATTAGAAGCTTATTGGGCCATTTAAACTATATAACCTAGTTCATATCTCAACTCATAGATAAATGTCGTCTCTTGTTTAAGCTATTGAAAAAGAATGCCAAGATAAACTAGTATGAAGAATGTGACTAAGCCTTCACAACGATCAAGGAGTACCTCATGAACCCTCTAATTTTGGTAGCTCCAAAACTTGGGAAGCCCTTATTCCTATACCTAACAATATTACTAGAGTCCATGGAGTGTATGCTCGGCCAAAAGGATGAGGAAGGAAAAAAACGGGTTATGTATTACTTGAGTAAGAAATTTACTGAAGGGGGACAAAAATATTCAGAAATTGAAAGAACTTACTTTGCTTTGGTTTAGGTAATGCATCGATTCAGAAAATACACTCTTTACTACCAAGTTGAATTGCTGACTCAGCATGATCCCCTAAAGTACTTAGTAGACAAACCGACCCTCATTAGTAAAATATCAAAGTGGCAAATGTTTCTATCAAAGTTCAACATTACATACATAAACCATAATTTAATTAAGGGCCAAGCTTTAGTAGATTTGTTAGTAGAGAATCCCTCTAATAATACCCCTCAGGAGGTACAAGTCAATTTTCCTAATGAAGATATCTTAGCAACTGAAGGAAGTTTTGATAAAAGAGAAGATGATGAACCACCGAAATGGAAAATGTTCTTTGATGGGGCAACTAACATATCCAGATGTGGAATTGGGGCAATACTGATATCCCCTGAAAGTACATAGTACCCTGTAGTTGTAAGGCTCCTGTTCCCATACACCAATAATATTGCTAAATACGAAGCATGAATCATAGGACTCAAAATGGCCCTAAATAAAGATATTCAAGAATTAGAAGTATATAGGGATTCTTCACTCATTATCAGCCAAGCTTTAGAAGAATACAAAACGAAAGATCTTAAACAAGTACCTTATCACCGGCATTTGACTGATTTGATGGAGAAATTAAAAAAAAAATCACTTTTAATTACGTACTGAGAACTCAGAATCAATTTGCTGATGCCTTAGCCACTCTAGCTTCTATGCTCTAAACATCCGGTAGAGTCTAGATTTAAGCTCTCACTATTGAAATAAAAAACAAGCCTACCTTCTATTTAGCAATTGAAGGTACGAATGATGGAAAGCCGTGGTACCATGATAATAAAATGTTCCTACAATAAGGCACATACCCTGAAGAGGCTAAGAAAAGGGATAGAAGGACGATCAAGAGATTAGCTACCAATTCTTAATAAGTGAGTCCACTTTATACTGGCAATCTTTTGATGGTACACTTTTAAGGTGTATAGATGACAAAGAGGTCGAGATTTTGATGAAAGAAGTGCATGAAGGAGTGTGTGGCCCTCACATGAACAGTTACATGCCAGCTAAGAAAATTATGAGGCTCGAATATTACTGTTCAATAATGGAAGGTGATTACATCAAGCACGGCCACTTATGCCAAGTTTATGCAAATAAGATAAACGCCATGCCTTAAGAATTACACATACTCTTGGCGCCGTAGCCCTTTTCGATGTAGGGAATAGATATCATCGGCCCGATTACTCCAAAAGCCTCCAATGGGCATCGCTTTATACTAGTCACCATTGATTACTTCAGTAAGTAAGTTAAGGCCTCATCCTATTTGAGTGTTACTAAAGGGGTCGTAATTAAGTTCATCAAGAGAAATATCTTAGCTCGATACGGGACTCCAAAAACAATCATCACCGATAATGGCACTAATCTTAACAATAAGCTTATGTCAGAGTTGTGCTAATAGTTCAGGATCATTCATAGAAATTCTACCCCTTATCGTCCCCAAATGAATGGAGTTGTTGAAGCAGCCAATAAAAACCTCAAAAGAATAATAGAGAAAATGGTTGTTACATGTAAGGACTAGAATGAGATGTTGCCATTCACACTTATGCCCTATCGAACTTCCAACAAAACGTCGATTGGAGCAAGACCCTACTCTTTGGTATATGGCACTTAAGCAATGTTACCAGTAGAAGTTGAGATCTTGTCTCTCGGAATACTATCAAAGACCCAATTGGATGAAGTTGATTAGGTAAAGAAATGCATCAAGTAGCTAAATCTGATTGATGAAAGAAGATTGATAGCCCTATGTCATAATCAATGTTATCAACAAAGAATGGCTCGGGCTTTCAACAAAGAATAGCTCGGGCTTTCAACAAAAGAGTATAATCCCAGAACTTTAAAGAGGGTAATATGGTGTTGAGAAAGGCTTTTCCTAATGCACAAGACTCTAAGGGAAAATTTGTTCCCAATTACGGAGGCCTTTATGTAGTGAAGCGAGTATTACTAAGAGAGGCTTTAATTTTGTCTCAAATGAAAGGTCTAGAATTGAAAGATCCTATAAATGCCGACACTGTAAAGTTGCTTTACCCATGAGAAGTCAATGGAAATTTTTACTCAAAACACGGAAATGCCAATCGTTTTAAATGTTATTGTGGTTTAGTTTTCATTCTCTACAAGTAAAGTTGGTATCCTTAGTAGTTATCAACGTTAGAATCATCACCCTCTCCATTAAAGGTCTAATTCCCTTACTTCAATTAATTGAACCCATACACTGAAAACACAAGAGAAGTTGAAAAGTGAGATATAGAACATTAGTAATTGACAAAACTCTTTAAAATACTTTATTACAAATTGACTCTCGTTAACGGAGAGTTCTATTATCTATTATAGATACCTAATTTTTGCTTCCTTCTTTTTAGATTAGGTTATTGAGTCCTAAATTAGAAAAAATTCAAAAAAATAGGAAATTAAAGAAAACCCAAAAAATGAAGAAATTTAGAAAAAAAAAAAAGGAATTCTAGGAAAATACAAAAAATAAGAAAATGGGAAAAAGCACAAAAAAAAAAGAAATTTAGAAAAAATGGAAAAATTTAGGAAAATATATAAGAAATTTGAAAAGTCACAGAAAATTTAAAAAATAAGGAATTTAAAATATAATAATTTTTTTAGGTTGTTTAAATAGAATAGGATTTTAATTTAAGTAAATTTGAATAAAAGACCGTTGAACCTAGGCTTAGATTTAAATCTAGCCCAAGTTGACCCGTAAATTGCACATATGAATAAAATACAGGCCAACAACCTATTAGTTAAACACATGGACATAACATTAGCATTGAGCATAAGGTCCCGGGTTCAAAGCTTGGCAAAGGCGATGAGGCTTCTTTCTTATTTTTTGTTTTCAATTACATTAAAGACTACTATGTGTTAGGATCTGATTACACTACGTATCTTGACACGTGGCAGGATGGGATTGGACAACATGCTAATATGGCGCTACGTGACTTGCTATGTCAGCTGCTACGTAACATGCCACGTTAGCTACCATGTATCACAAATGATACGTGGCACATCAAGGTTAGTCGATACGGCTAACGTGGCGCTAAATCAATCCTTTTTTCCTCCCCTTCTTTCCTTTTCCCTTCATTTTCCTCTCTTTTCCTCTCTTTCCCTCTATTTCCCTTGTTTTTCTCTAGATTTCCAACAATTTCCTCTTTAAACAACCAACTTCAACATGATTTTTGAACCTTTTCTTATTGCACGTCAAATCAATGGCAAAATTGCAAACTAGACATAGTCTACTATGAATTGAGCCCTTTAACACATGTAAATATAGTCAAAGGATCATTCAATTTGAGCTCCAAAAATCAGAAAAAGCTGTTTTTCTAAGTGTTCTTCATTAATCCAATCCGAGCTTTCCATGTTTTCTAGGAACAATTCGAGTATAAAAGGAGCTTCAGGCAGTTCATACGGATACAGACAACCTTAGAATCAACTCCCGTACTCTCTCTCTCTCTCTCTCTTTGGGTTCCTCTCTCTAGTCAACCCCAAACCCAACCACCACCACAACCGTAATCCCCACTCCATCAACTCCCTAACCCGACCACCTTTGGCCACCACCGTGCCCCCTTTTAACCCTGAAGCCAAACCCTCACCGTTGCCTCCATGCCCCATTCAAACCACCACCAAACACCACCCTAGATACCAACCAACTACACAGCCGAACTCCCCACACTCCAAAACATCTACCCCAACCAACTAATCATGCCCAGTAACCTACATGCGGCTGAACCACCATCGTTACCTATGGCCAATTTCTGATAACCACCAAAACGATCATCTCAGGTCTCGGCATTTCTCCTACCCCCCTATTCCCAATCCAAAACTTACAAATCCGCCCTTGCCCTTAAAAAAATCGATCCAAATCGCCTTGAATCACTCCTGGTATCATCGCTGAGCTTGAAGAAGGAGAGTCTAACCCAACCCGACAACTCAAATCTGACCTGACCAACCCACCTAAGTCCGACTCGTGTGTCCAAAATCCAACCGAAGCTTTTTATTTTTTATTTTTTGTTTTATTTATTTATCTGTTTTACTTATTTATGTAAATGTAATCAAATAAAAAAAAAAGAAGAAAAGAAAAAGAAAAATAAGAAAAGAAAAAGAGAAGAAAAAATAAAAAATAAAGAAAAAAAATTTATTTAGTTTTATTTTTATTTTAACAAAAAGGATAAGTAATAAAAACAATAAAAAAATAGAAAATAAAAATAAATAAGTAAATAGAAAGAATAAAGATTATTATTTCTTTTTGTCACTTAGAAAATTGATTTTTCAAAAATAAAATAAAAATAAATTAACCATTTTTCAAATTAGGATCGTTTAGAATTTCAAAAAAATAAAATACCAATTAGGACACTTTAGGAGAATTTCCTTGAATAAATTAAACTGGATAAAAATGTAAATCTGACCTTTTTTCAAAAATTAAAATCAAACCACCCACTAAAGTTTTTATAAAAGAATTACGTACATTTGATCCTAAATAGCACGTACGTAGGCACCTACGGGGTGACAATAAAAATTAAAAAAACTAATTTCCCGTTTTCTTTAGTTTAGATTATTTTGTTTATCTAATTATAGTAATCAATAACCAATTTCTATCTTTTAAATTAAAAGGTGATTTTTAATTTTTATTCTAATTTTGGAAAGTCAATAGTACCCATAAGGGTTTAAAATTCCTAACACCAAGATCCAGATTCTTTGGTTTTAAAAAACTATTTTGTAAAATTGGTTTTAATTGTTATGCTAATGGCTAAATTATAAGCAATCCACCCAATTGGTTATAACTTAATTATTTTTCCTAACTCTAATCGGATAGCGACTCCAAAGTTGTTTTCAAAACAAAAAGAACCAATTTTCTTTAAACCTTAGTTGATAGCTAGTATTAAATAAGTAAGGGTTTAATACTGGTCGGTTTAGAAAAGGCCTAATTTATAAAAAAAGATCTGAGAGGGTGAAAAATCAGACTCGACATCTATATTTCAGGAAATGCGAAATCTAGATAAACAATCACCTCACGGCAGATATTTATTAGTCGGGAATAAAGATTTTTGGTTCATAAAAGTTCTTGAAAGACAAAAACAATGAGTGGTGTTCTATATCGGGTTAATTTCCATGATTTCTTTAAAAGAGTCGGCGAAGTCTTAAAGGCTCCGTATCAAGATCAATTAGGTTGACAACAAAGGATCAAAGAATGAGTTAGTCGGTTTTGATGGGACTTTTCAAGAAAAGGTTTGACAGTCTGGGTACTATCAGCAAGACTAGGTAAGTACTTTCATACGATGTTAGGACATTGGTTTTTGAACATTACATTTGCATTTAGACTATATGACCAATATTTTACGACTCTTACCCCTAACGGTTTGTTGAGCTAACCCACAAGGCGCTCACCTTCTGTACTATTTTTTGGTGCTTACCCAACCCCTGAAGGCGCTATCTTGACTTGGTCTCTTTTTAATTTCCTTTAACGAGCCCATAGGGCGCTTCTCTTCATCGAATCCTCTTAGCGAGCCCAAAGGGTGCTTCCTTTCATCATCAATTCCTTTTAGCAAGCCTATAGGATGCTTTCTTTTACCAATTCCTCTCAATCAAGCCCAAAGGGCGCTTTCTCTCATCATTGGTTTCATTTAAGGTTACTAGTCCCCTAAAGATACTCCCGCCTAGGTTAGTGAGCTCGGAATAAGCAAGACCAAGTTTGTCAAATTGATTCCAATTTAAGGTTGCTAGTCCCTGAGAGACATTCTTGCCTAGATTAGTGAGCTTAAAAGAGCACGACCAAGTTTTCCAAATTGATTCTAATTTAGGGTTACTAATCTCTTAGAGACACTTCCGCTTAGGTTAGTGAGCTCAAAAGAGCATAACCAGGTTTTCCAAATTGATTTCAATTTAGGATTGCTAGTCTCCAAGAGACACTCCTGCTTAGGTTAGTAAGGTCAGAAGAGCATGACCATGTTTTCAAATCAATTCCAATTTAGAGTTGTTAGTCCCTTAAAGATGTTCTTGCTTAAGTTAGTGAGCTTAGAAGAGCACGACCAGGTTTTCAAAATCGATTCTAACTTAGGGTTATCAATCCCCTAGAGACACTCTTGCCTTGGTTAGTCAGCTTACATAAGCATGACCAAGTCTTCAACATCTCTCTAAGGTCTTAACCAGCTTAAAGAGCGCTTACCCGTTTACCTTGGTTTGTTAACTCATAAGGGCACAATTAAGCTTCAATTCCTCTTTCAATCTCTTGGCTAGCTCTTAGAGTGCCTCCTCTCTCTTTTTACTATTCACCAAAATCCCTAATGGACCGAACCTAAGGTAGCTAGTGTAGACACCCAATTTTTTCCCCTCTTTTCTTTTATTTTTCTCAATGTGGTAAAGGGTTCTAAATTAGGAAAAATACAAAAAAAAAAAATAGAAAATCAAAGAAAATCCAAGAAAAAAATAAAAAGTTTATAAAAATACAAAAAAATAGAAAAATAGGAAAAAGCATGAAAAATAACAAATCTAGAAAAAATATCAAAAAATGGGAAAATAGGAAGAAACACAAAAAAATAAGAAATTTAGAAAATACAAAAAATTCTTCAAAAAATTTTAGAAAATTGAAAAGTCACAAAAAATAGGAAAATTTTGAAAAATAAGATTTAGGGAATTTTGAAAATAATTTTTTAGAATAGATTTTAATTTTTAAATAAAAATAAAAGGGAGATCATTGGGCTTAAGCTTAGATTTGAATCTAGCCTAAACTGACTCGGTCCATAATTGCACATATGGAAAGATACAAGCTAATGGCCTAACGAATAAACACTTGGACTTGGCATAAGGTTACACTTAGAGGTTAAGGGTTCGAATCTTGGTGAAGGCATGTGTCAAGCTCTATTTTGGTTTCCTTAATTTAACCTATATTAAGCTCAACCCGATTAATATAAATTACTCAATATTAAATCAAGGAAAAAAATTTTAATAAAAAAAATGGAGTCGCCAACCAATTTAACTGGTAAAAAAATAAATTAGGATTTTCGAATAGAAAAACCCTAATTTAACCACTAGTTTGTGAATAATCTAAAAAAAAATATTTTTTAGAAAATTGAACCAGAAAACCGGGTTCGGGGGCTAACTTATTAAGACTACATCATTATGTAAAAATTAAAAAAATTGATAGGCTTTTATTTTTATAATTTTCCAAAAATACTAAAATTATACCTAAATGTACAAAACATAAGTAAAGTGATTTTTTATTATTTTTTTATTATTACGAATTTTCAAGATAAGGGAAAAAGGTTTTTTATGTGGTTATCCCGAAGGTACCTACGTACCTACTATTCAGGATTAAATCGGCCATAGTTCTCTTCTTTTATAAAATTTCTAATGAGTAGGTTATTTTTATATTGAAAACAAAGCCAGGTTTACATATTTTATCAATTTATTATTTTAAGAAAGCAAACCTAAATAAATCTAATTTTTCCGAATTAAATAAAAAAACCCTAACTAACTAAATCTTTTTGAAAAAAACTCAATTTAAGATTTTTTATTTTTCAAAACCACTATATGTCAAAATATATATTTTTATTAAAAAAAACATGATTTAAAAAAAAAACTTAATTCAACTAAATTTTATTGGAGAATTAAAAATTTGCAATAAGAATAAACAATAATAAATAAAAAAACCTACACTTAAACACAAAAATAGTTAATAAAGAAAAAAAAACACAACTAATAAAGTAAATTAATAAAAATTAATGAAATAAATAAATAAATAATGAAAATTTACCTAGCGTCGAATTGTACCGCTGTTGGGTGACGAACTAGATGTTGCTGGGCAACACTAGGCAACAGGCTAGGTGCTGCTAGGTAAGAGTGGGTGACACTGGGCGATGGAATGGGCATTGTTGGGCGATAGGCTGGGCAATGCTGGGCAACAGGTTAGGCGACACTAGGCGAGAGACTGGACGATTGATTAGAGAAGAGACTGGACGACTGGTTGGGCGCTGCTGGGCAAGAGCATGGGCGGTGACTATGGTGGCTGTGTAGTGCTACTAGAGTTGTATTGTGTAACGTTGCATGGTAGTTGTGTGGTGTTTTGGGTAGCGCATGTGATTAAAAAAAAAAAAACCTTCCTTAAAACCCCCGTCAATGTGCTATTTATAAGCTCAAAATCGAAAATTTCGTATCAAAGATATAGAAGATTCGATTGCAATTCTTCCAAAATTTATCTTAACTTCTAAAAACCTTAGTTATTTTGGGCTTTCTATTTCTTCCAAGGCCCAATCCAATCCACTACAATTTAGCCCAACAATTCCCTAATTTGATTTAAGTCCTTAAATTAGATGAATTTTATTCTATATTGGTTTAGCCCAAAATTAATTAAGCCCATATCATCACCTAATCCGACAATCCAACTCAATTCAATTCAACACAACACAACTCGACTTATGACTCCACTTGTTACGACTCGACTTGACTTGACTCAATATAATTCAACTTAACTCGATATGGCACAACTTGATATGATTCTCTTTTTTTTTTCTACTTTTTTTTGTTTTTTTTTATTATTACATTTTTTTTTTTATATTTTCACTTTTCTGTTGATCTATTAATCTGGCTAAATTAATAAAAAATTGGCAAAAATGAGATGTCTACAACTTCTCCTCTTTATAGCAAAGTTCGATTAAAACTTTGCTACAAAAACAAAAGAGATACTCATTTTACCAAACCCGACTTGGATAATCTGAAAAGGATATTTCTCTTTAAGATTAAAAACTCGTTTTGGTAAATAATCTGAGGATGATAGATCTCTTTCAGGATGAGTTACTCGAAATGATAGATCTTTCAAAGACAAGATGAGACAACACTCTCATGAGTAGTTGATCTTTTAAATGACTGGACAGTGCTCCTTTGAGCAAGTGATCCAAGAAAGGATTGATAGGACAGCGTTCCTAAAAAAGAATAGATAGGATAACACTCCTATGAGCAAGTGATCCAACAAAAGATAGGACAGTGCTCCTTTGAGCAAGCGATCCTAGATAAGATTGGATAGCAATCCTATGAGCAAGTGATCCAAGAAAGAAATAGATAGGACAACGCTCCTATGAGCAAGTGATCCTAAAAAGGATTCGATAGCGCTCCACTAAGCAAGTGACCCAACTAAGGATAGGATAGCACTCCTTTGAGCAGTCGATCCTAGAAAAGAATAGATAGGACAGCACTCCCATGAGCAAGCGATCCTAGATAAGATTAGATGGTGCTCTTATGAGCAGGCGATCCAGCTAAGGATTAGATAGGACAATGCTCCCATGAGTAAACGATCCTAAAAAGGATTGGATGGCGCTCTACTAAGTAAGTAATCTAACTAAGGATAGGACAGTGCTCCTTTAAGTAGGTGATCCTAGAAAGGGATTGGATGGCGCTCCACTAAGCAAGTAACCCAACTAAGGATGGGATAGCGTTCCTTTGAGCAGGCGATCCTAAATAAGATTGGATGGCACTCCTATGAGTAGGCGATCCAGCTAAGGATTAGATAAGACAACACTTCTATGAGTAAGCGATCCTAAAAAGGATTAGATGGCACTCCACCGAGCAAGCGACTTAACTAAGGATAGGACAGCACTCCTTTGAGCAAGCGATCCTAGAAAGGGATTGGATGGCGCTCCACTGAGCAAGCGACCCAGCTAAGGATAGGATAACGCTTCTTTGAACAGATAATCCTAAAAAGGATTTTGATGAGTTTTGACAAATGATTTGAGACTTAAGTTTGAAGGATTTTAATGATTCTTTGAAAATATTGTTCTTTGGTACCTTTTTTTTTTAAAAAGGTTTCATTTTTTTTTAAAGGTTTTTCTTTTTTCTTCTTTTTTTTGTTAAGAAATTCAAAAACACTCTTTGATAGAAAATTGTGTTACTAACAAGTAAGAAAATCTTGAAAACTCTAAAGACTACAAATAAGGAGTTGGCTTGCCCCTTACCCATTGGTCACTCATTCTCTCAATTTTGTTTCCTAAAACATAATTCATGATCTCTAAACTTTTTAGAATCGCTAATGACTATTCACATTTTTGACAAAGTACTCAACTCTTCAATTTTTCATTAAGGGGATAGATATCATTACTTGAAATGTTTATTCAAACTGAACTTGCTTATACTCTTATAAGTCTATTTTCACTCTTAACATCAATTCTAAAAATTATAGCCTATCTTGTAAGTGGTACATTTTGGTCAATCAATAGGTCTTTTCTGGGTTTGCAATGTAAGGCTTTTAGTCAATGGTTTAAGCAAATAGATATCAATGTACTTAGCCAATTTTGAAGAAATCATATGTAATCAGTCCTGAGTTTACAAGCCAAGAACCTAGGGGAAACTAAACATGAGCTTGCCCCATTTTCATGAGAAAATTTTGCTTAAGATAAGTCAATTTCTTTAGTCAAAAGAGTTTTATCAAAGCTAGTATAATGAGTGGGATCATAAAATGAGAGCTTTGCTTTTAGGCTTAGGAATTGATAATGTTCAGACTTTGGATACCATCACCAGTTGAGACTTTAGGCTATTTTTGGCTTTTTTTTTTAAGGTGACCACCTTGCTAATATCTTCAATCTTTTTTTTTTTCACTTTTTCTTTTTCTCCTTGTTTTTTCTTTTTCTTTCTTTTTTTTTTTTTTTTTTTTGTCAAGGTAGTCACCTTCCATCGTTAAGTTTTCACTTAATAGGATTTGAAGCACCAAAAGATAGGTTCAAGGTCTATAAGCTTGAGAGAAGTGTACATAGTTTTGCAGTGTTTAGGAAAGAATCTATGGACTTAATGTGTTTGAATAAGTGTACGGGCTGAGTGAGGTGTATATGGTTTGAAACTCTTCTTCATTATAAAGAAATTGAATTATCTATGACAATATTTGCTCATGAATTGGCAAAACTAAGGCAAGCATAAGCTAGTCTACTCCTTTTCTCCAAATTAATGATCCTCACCTCCTAATTACCTCAATTTGGGGTGGTTACTAGCAGGGGTAATTTTAAGAAAAATCTCTTAAAAGTTCAAATGGGTTTACAAGGGATAACTGTGTTTAGGGATGATGAAATGAATGTCTAATATCATTTTGACACGTGTACTAAGTTCAAGATGGGTGTCCTTTAAGGAATGAACCTAATTACTTACCTTGATGGCACTCAACTCTCATGTGTGTCTAGGGTTAGTGTTTAGGACATGGATTGCCTCTTGTCATCCTAAACCTTTCAAGTAATGTGTTATCATTTCCTTAAGTGGAAAGTTTTAAGTTTCGAGTTCACATTTTCTTTATCCATTTTTACTCATTCAAAATGCCCCTATTTGAATTGAGTTAGCTTCATGGTACACAAAGACAAGAATAACATGAAAATTGCTTTATTCAATAACCAGTATCTATTACAAGCACGAAAAATGAAATATGATTCTGAAAAAAAAAATGCAAGAACTAAAATTCTTTTCTACTTTTTTGTCCCTATATTTCTTTTACTTCTTGTCCCATTCAACTAAATTGATCTCTTGGAAATATCCTTAACTGCTTCAAATGCTAAGTTACCTTATCAGATGATAGTAGTAAATCCTTAATGCTCAATGTTAAAGGTTGTCTGTTTGATGCTTCTTTAGAACTTAGGGAAAGAACATTACTGTTAATCAACCCATCAGTCTTCAAAAAATTTGGTTGGATAATCTTGGCATTAATCAAATCTTGCAGCTTATGCTTTAATCTCTAATAATCTTCAATGGTATGCCCTACTTGGCTTACATGATAGTTACACCATTTGTTGGGGTCACAATCCCTTAGCTTATATTTCTTTGTTGGGTTTTCATATACTAGTAGTCCTACATCTCTCAATTGCTTGGAAACTCGGGCCATTGGAATCTTGAACTGTGTAAATCACCTTCTCTTGTTATGGATGGGCTTGTCTTGATTCTAGGCTTTCCTAACCAGCACATTCACTCCTAATTTCTCTTTCATTGAATCTTCTTCAAGCTTGGGCTGTAACTTCCTATTCGTATTAAGATATAGGTTATTGAGTTCCTATTCTTCCAATCCCTGGTAGTAATATGCCCCTTGGACTTGACCATTCAAATCTATGTATAGCAACTTTTCCAATCCTTATATCATGTTAATAGTAGGTTCCATGTAGAATTTGGGTCTTGGATCCCTAATGAAGTCCAATTGGACCAATTTTTCATCAATCAAATCTTGGACTTTATCCTTCAACTCCAACAATGGTTAATAGCATACCCCTGCTAACCCATGTGGTACTCGCATTGCACATTGGGATCATATTTCTAAGGTTTATACCTTGGTGCTAGAGTCTGAGGATGCAATAAACCCTCTTCTTTTAGACGGCAATAGACCCGAGACATAGGAATCGGGATATGAGTGAACCTCCTTCTAGGTGATTTCTGGCTTAGCTAATTTTCCTTAAGCTCTAAACCAATGCCTAGGGCACTAGGCTTACGTATCATTAGATAGGACATCGTAGTGTTCATAGTGGCCTCTAAATCCAACGAAGCTGATCCCTTTCCTATTAATCTCCCCACTCTAATAGCATCTTCAATGTGACTACCAGCTGTAACTACATCTTCCAACGTAGAAGAAGTATGGCCTAAGAGGTGATTATAATAAGGTTCACCTAATGTGCGAATGAATATGTTGATCAATTCATTTTCTGGCAATTGTATTGTAGCTTGAGCTGCTATAGATCTCCATTTCTGGACATACTCTTTAAAGGACTCGGTCAACTTCATTTTCATGTTATTCAAATCTATCAGGGATGGAGCTACTTCTTTATTGAATTTGTATGGTTGATAAAAGGCTCGATGTAGCTTATCTCGAATATCATGCTTAACTAAGTCTTGTTGGGCATACCAAATCAACACCGACCCAGTTAAGCTATCTTGGAAAGTTTGAATCATTAACTGCTCATGTTTAAAGAATTGGGCCATCTTGCAAACATAAAGCCTAAGGTGAAGTTTAGGATAACTTGTTCCATCATACTTTTCAAATTTTGGTACCTTAAACTTCTTGGCTAATTCATGGTCTTCAAAAATGCAAACATTACTCAAGTCTACATCACTTTGCACATCATGATCCTTGAGAACTCTCATTTTCTAAAAGATTTCTTCTTCCATCTTCATCAATTTTTTCACCAATTCCTTCCCTAGGCCTTTGTTGCTATTGTTGAGCTCATGAACAAGCAACTCTTCAAACTTGTCTATCTTAAATGGTATGTCAATAAGCCCTTGAGCTTGGGTATAGGCTATGGTCTCAACTTGCTTCACATGCTTTCCCAAAACCCCTTTGGCTGTGGTTATTCCATGTTCAAGAGCTTCAAACATCTTGTTTTTGAAAATGAGTAATTATGGGCTTCAAGTTAGGCTAGATCACTTAAAAAGCAATCTTTCAAAACCTGCAAGAATCCCTTCTTATTAGCAATACTGCATCAAGTTTTTAGTTTTGAAAAGCATTCTTTTTTTTTTTTTTTTGAAAACTTTTATTGAAAAATCAATACTTATTTTATATCATAGAAGCCTAATACTAACATCACCGAATCTAAACAAAGAAAACATTAAGACTAATGAATAAGGACATAGGATGATGATAATATTACAAGGATAATATGGAGAAGTGAAAATTATTTTACAATGAGAAACTTATTGAATAAATGACACAAGGGTGACGACTCATGGAAAAAACTCTATTAGGACCGTGATAACCTAAGAGCTAAACACGAAGAATGAGAATTTAGACATTTACAAGATTAATAACCTTAAGATGGAAAATAATTCACAATGGAAATCTAATGATTAAATTTTTTTTTTTATTTTGCTAGTTCCTAACAGTATGATACACATAGGGCATTGTAATAGAAATCAACCAAGTAAATAATTATCATGAAACTAGTTTTTTATAATAAAATATCTTTTTCTAAAAAAAAAATTCCGAAAGCATTGAAAAAAAAAATGATAGTTCTATACTAGTCTTCACCATAGCTAACTTCTATAATTACATGCCCCAAAAAAAATTTACAAGTTGATACAAAAATTTTTCTTACTCTTTTTAACATTAGCACAGCATGGTATGAAGGGAATACTAATGATTTTGAGAATTTTATGTTAAATGTTATGTTACATGACCTACTATTGATAAAATAACACAAAATCTACAAGACCAGCATATATTACAAAAGATAGCATATACAAACAACTATGCAAAATAAATGTGATGCAATATGCTACACACGCATGCAATGCAATGGGGTTGGTCATTAATAAACTATAGGGAGAATGATAAATCCACGATCAAAGAGCACCTTATATATAAGTATATTTAAAATAAGATTTAATAAAAATGAAGCTCGTGTATACTTATATATAAGGGTTATTGATTTTTTTAATTGAAAATGGACGATGAACTAACCGCAAATTAAATTGGGTTTTTCCTATAATTTAAAAATAACTACTCCTTTTTCGAAAAAAAATGCGAGAAAGTAGGGTCTACAGGTCTTAAGCTTTGTAGCTCCAAGGCTTTCCGAAGAAGAACCTAGTGAGCTATATCGAAGCTTGAGCAGGCTCGCCTATCACCGCCAGGTGAGGGTAAAGACTCCAGCAACCTAAGGTTTATACAATAGTGACCCATCCTAAGTTCCTAAGGTGACCTAAGTCTGACCACGTCTAAACATGCAAATGATTACAAGAAAAATAGAAAGAACCCCGCCCTAATTCCCCAATAAGGCCCATTGGGCCGAGCTTTTTTCTTAGGGCCTACATCGCTAAAAACCTGTTGATACAACTATAATACAATAAAAAAACACAAAAGTCCATCAATTAATTTTAAATTTTACATGACTAACCCACTAAGCTTTCCCAGTGGAATTGTTAATTCTGTCAAGCCCTATTTTGGTTTTCTTAATGTAACTTATATTAAGTTTAGCCCATTTAATATAAATTACTTGACATTAAATTAAGCAAAAAAAAATTTAATAAAAAAATGGAGTCACCAAGCAGTTCAACTGGTAAAAAAATAAATTAGCTTTTTCAAGTGAGAAAACCCTAATTTGACCACTACTCTGTGGATATTCTAAAAAAAATTAATTTTTAGAAAATTGAACCAGAAAACCGAGTTCAAGGGCTAACCAATTAAGACTAAGTCACTATGTAAAATTTTTAAAAAATTGATGGGCTTTTATTTTTATAATTTTCCAAAAATCCTAAAATTATACCTAAATGTACAAAAATTAACTAAAGTGATTTTTATTATTTTTTATTATTACGAATTTTCAAGACAAAGGAAAAAGTTTTTTTATACAGTTGTCCTGAAAGTGCCTATGTACCCGCTATTTGGGATCAAATCGACCGTAGTTCTCTTTTTTTATAAAATTTTTAGTGAGTGGGTCATTTTTATATGGAAAACTGAGTCAAATTTACATATTTTATCAATTTATTATTTTAAGAAAACAAACCTAAATAAATCTAATTTTTCCGAATTAAATAAAACAACTCTAACTAACTGAATCTTTTTGAAAAAAACTCAATTTAAGATTTTTTATTTTTCAAAACCACCATATGTCAAAATATATATTTTTATTAAAAAAACATAATATTTCAAAAAAAAAACTTAATTCAGCTAAATTTTATTAGAAAATAAAAATTTTGCAATAAGAATAAACAATAATAAATAAATAAAACCTGCACTTAAATACAAAAATAGTTAATAAAAAAAAACATAACTAATAAAGTAAATTAATAAAAATTAATGAAATAAATAAATAATAAAAAAATTAATGAAATTTTACCTAACGTCGAATCATATTGCTATTGGGCGGTAGACTGGGCATTGCTGGGTGGCGAACTGGGCGTTATTAGGCGGCAGGCTAGGCAATGCTAGGCAAGAGTAGGTTACACTAGTCACTATTGGGCGACAGGCTTGGTAATGCTGGGTGACATTGGGTGAAAGACTAAACGACTGGCTAGGCGTTGCTGGATGAGAGATTAAGCGACTGGTTGGGCGTTGTTGGGCAACAGGTTGGGTGAGAGATTGGGCAACTAGCTGGGCGACAAGCGAAGCACTGTTGGGCAAGAGCACGAGCGGTGACTATAGTGGTTGTGCGGTGCTACTATAGTGGTACTGTATGGTGCTGTGTGGTGGTTGTATGGTGTTTTGGGTAGTGCGTGTGATTAAAAAAAAAAACCTTCCTTGAAACCCTCGTTAATGTGCTATTTATAAGCTTAAAATCAAATCTTTCGTATCAAAGATACAGAAAATTCGATTGCAATTCCGATTCTTCCAAAAGTTACCCTAACTTCTAGAAACCCTAATTATTTTGAGCCTTCTATTTCTTCTAAGGCTTGATCCAATCCACTGCAATTTAGCCTAATAATTCCCTAATCTGATTTAAGTCCTTAAATGAGATTAATTTTATTTTATATTGGTTTGGCTCAAAATTAATTAAGCCCATATCATCACCTAATCCGATAATCCAACTCAATTCAATTCAACACAACATGACTCGACTTAATATAATTCGACTTAACTCAATACAACAGAACTTGATATGATTCTCTTTTTTTTTTTCCTACTTTTCTCTTTTCTTTTTAATTTTCCTTTTTCTAAAATTTTTTTATTATTACTATTTTTATTTTTCTACTTTTCTGTTTATTTATTAACCTAACTTAATTAATAAAAAATTAACAAAAATGAGGTATCTATAGCATGGAAAAGCCTTTTTATTTTTTATCACATCAAGAACTACCACGTATCAGGATTTCATTATGCCATGTGTTACGTAAGGATACGTGGCACACTGTGGGTGGTTGAGTTAGCAGATACAGCGCTACATCAACATTTTCCTTCCCTTTCTCTCCCTTTCTTCCTCTTTCCTTACCTTTCCCCGAATTTTCTCTTCATTTCCATAATGGCCAACCCACATTCATGTAGAATTTAGGACTCTTTTTTCACAATTTCACCAAACCCACAAAGCAATTACGAAGTTCATACGGCCTATTTTGAATTGAACCTAAGAACACAAATATATTCACACATTTGAGCATTCAAATTGGATTGCAAAATTGGGAAAAAACTAAAATCTAGCAAAATTTACATTTATCACAATTTGCCACCTTCCATCCTTAATCTAAGCTCAAACGCTATAAATTGAAGCTTGGGAGAGGGGAAGAGCAAGAGAAATGATAACTCTGATTTTAAACATATTTTACATGGTGATTTTATAATATTTCCCTCATATTTTTGGTTTTCTTTAAAGAAAATGATACTTAATTGAGTAAAATGTTGATTTCAGGGTTTAAACGCGTTCTAGGCTCGAAAACGAAGAAAAGGAATCAAGTTTCACTCAATTCCGAGTTCAAACGAAGAAGTTATGAAATTTTGAAGTTTTGCAGAAATTTTGCCTTTGTGCAGAAAGTTACACGACCTGGGGACACGGCCGTGTTTGGTGACGAAAATAGAATCCGTGTAATACACATATAAAAGGATATCTTAGGGTTTAAAAGAGAGAGAGACATTACAGAAACAAAGAGAGATAAGAGACAAGAAGAGACTTAAGGAGAAACAACATCAAGAAGCGATAACGACATCGATTTCAAGATTAGAGATTGTTCATCAAATCAAGAGGGGTTTTCATGCTTTATTTTACGTTTTTGATGGAACTTGTTTTTAGATTCGTTATGATAGCTTAGAATTCAAGTATTTAGGATTATGGAACCTAGGGTTTCATGTAACCCTTGGATTGAATTATAATTTCAAGAAAGTTTCTATCTTTTCTTGATTCAATTATGTCGTT
>JAMXBB010000001.1:28161126-28229872 GCA_024138015.1 Lumnitzera littorea
CCCCCCCCCCCCCCCCCCCCTCCCCTCCCAATCCTAATCTAAAATACACAAATCATCCCTTTTTCGCTCCCTTTAGCCACCAAATCAACTCGAATTATGCCTCATTATACTGCTAAAGTGGAGTTTGGAGATGACCCGACCCAAATCCACGCACTGACCCGAGATCTGACCCAATACTCAAACTGCACATCAATCCAACCCATGCATTCGAATCCTATCCTTAGTTTAACCCTTTTTTCTTTTTTACGGTTGTTTTCCCTCTTTTTTATTTTTATTTTTTATATCGTTTAGTTATTTATTTATCCATGTAAATTGCAGTGTAAAAGTTAAAAAAAAAAAAGAGAAAAAAGAAAAGTAGTCTATTTATTTATTTATTTTAATCGATAAAATAGAATAAAAATCAAATAATAGAAAACAATTAAGTTAATAAATGAAAATCATTTTTTCTTAACATTTAGAAAAATAAGGTTTTTTTCCAAAATAAATAAATAATAATTGGAATTTTTTAAAATTAAGGTCCTTTAGAACTTTCCAAAAAAATGAATTTCCAATTTAGGACTTTCTTTTAAAAATTTCCTTAAATAAATCAAATTGAATTAAAAACATAAATCCCGCATATTTTTTCAAATTAAAATAAACCTAATTCACTAAAGTTTTACAAAAAAAGAACTACATACATTTGATCCTGAATAGTAGGTACATCGGCACCTACAGGGTGACGATTAGAAAAAAAAGAAAAAAAAAACCTAATTTTCCTTTTTAGTTTGGATTACTTAAGTTATTCAATTAGAGAAATTAATAATTAAGTTTTGACATATGAAATTAAAAGGTAATTTTTAAGATTAAGGTTAAATTTGGAAAGTTAATGATACCCGTAAGGGTTTAAAATTCCTAACCTCTAAATCTAGATCTCTGGTTTTAAAAAACCATTTTACAAAATCAATTTTAATTGTTAGGACTAGTGGCTAAGTTATAACTAATTTACTCAATTGTTTATAACTTAACTCTTTTTCCCAACCCTAGTCAAGTGGCGACTCTAAAGTATTTTCAAAATATAAAAGGAACCGATTTTCTTTAAATCGTAGTCAAAGGTTAGTATTAAATGAGAAGGGTTTAATACTGATAGGTTTAAAGAAGACCTAATTTAGAAATAACTAGGAGGTGAAAAACCGGGCTCGACAGCTAACTAAGGCATTCCTTATGACAAATCCTACCCTTAAGGGTAAAAATAATGTCTTTTTTTGTTTTTGTGACAAAGTTTTGCTCAAACTTCATCACAAAGAGGGGCAACTGTGGATATCTCATTTTTGCCCTCCTTTATTTTTCATTTTTTTTAAGAATAGGATAAAGGGTCCTAAATTTTGAAAAATACAAAAGAAAAAAAATAGAAAATTTAAGAAAAGCCATAAAATAAGAAATTTAGAAAAAAAAAATTTAGGAAAGATTACAAAAATTGAAAAGTCCAAAATCTACTTTGGACCTTAGAAAAGTATTCCTACCCCGAATGAATCACCACACAACACTTTTTGTAATTTTTTAATTTTTTATTATTTTTCAAAATTTATAGGTATTTTTCAATTTTTTTGTAATTTTCATTATTTTTTTCATATTATGGTCTTTTCCAAAAAGCAAGGTTCATAAACTAGAGATGGATTTAAGGAAGGCAAAAATAAATTGTCTATATAGATATTTAAGGAAGTTTATTACAAATAGGGAAGAAAGGATAAAGCATCTAATGCAAAGAAGAAGGATAAATTAGCAACCTCGCAATGAGGGGGCAAGAAATGACAATGGAGATCAAGTAGTTTAAAGCAATAATGGAATTAATAATCAAGCTTAGAAAGGAGTGATCAATGCTATATTAGAGGACCGCAAGTAGGGAGTAAGCTAAGTATCTTAAATTTGGTGAACTTCCCTGGAGATCAAGTCCTCGATAAGAAATACAGGGTTGATGTCATGATCATTTTTGTTTAAAAAAGATATGCAAAGGATAAAGTTTCCTCATGATGATGTGCTGGTCATTAGCATTCGAGTAGCCAATTTTGATGTAAGGAAAGTCATGGTGGATACTAAGAGCTCTACTGATTATTTTTAAGTACACTTTTAACTAGATGTGATTGAAGTTAGGGAACTACAAAATGCAACCCTATAAGTACAACTTGTATGGGTTTAATAATCAACTTGTTAAGGTCTAATGGGTAGTCACATTGACCTTATAGATTAGTGACGCTGAGAATGTAGCAGAACAAGAATTATATTTTTGTGGTTGTGAATTGTCCTTCTTGGTACAATGCTATTATGGTATGACCATCTAGAAACATTTTTAAGATGGTCATGTCGATGGCTCATCAAAAAGCGAAGTTTCTACCTCGATAGAAATTAGTACTTATAGTGGCAAGTAGGAGTTAACCAGATCACTGTATTTAAAGGCCCTAAAAAGAGACCAAGTATACCACATCAAGCAAAGTTTAGATTATCGGTTGTAGATCAAAGGAGAACCTATTAAGGAAACTTTAACTATACAATTAAATGATGATCTTGAACAAACCACTAACATTCAAGAAAGTATGACACCTAACCTAAGGGACCAACCAATGAAGTCCTCTAAGGTCATGCGGATATATTCACATGATCTCCATCTGATATGTCAGGAATTCTTAAAGATGACATAATGCACGAAGTCAACATCAATCAAAATACCATGGTGATTCAGCAAAAGGAAAAGGCATTTTTCACCAGAGAGACAAGCCACCATAGAAGAGAAAGTGCAAAAGTTATTGAAGGCAGACTTTATCAAAGAAGAGTCATATCCAACCTAGCTTGCTAATTGCATTTTAGTCAAGAAAGCAAATCAAAAATGGTAGATGTGTATTGAATTTACTGACTCAATACGACTTGCCTAAACGATTGTTTCCCTTTACCTTGAATAGATCAGTTGGTCAATTCCATCTTAAGGCACATGTTGCTAAGTTTCATGGACGCTTTTTCTAGATATAACTATATCAAAATGCATCCATTTGATCAAGTACACACTTCATCTATTCCTAAATTTGGATCTTAGTGTTATGAAGTCATGCCTTTTAGTATGAAGAATACAGGTGCCATGTATTAAAGATTAGTGAGAAAAATGTGTAAATCTCGTATTTGTAGGAACATTGAGGTATATGTAGATGATATGATTGTAAAAAGTAGACTTTGTAATGATCATCTTATCAATCTGGAGGAGACATTTGGAACTCTAAAGCATCATAATATGAAGCTTAACCCTCAAAAATGTGTTTGAAGCTTCATTGGGAAAGTTTTTAGGCTTCATGGTGATGCAACATGAAATAGAAGCTAATTTAAAGAAGATCCAAGCTATATTAGACATGGAGTCCCTAAAGACAATTAAGGAGGTACAATGGTTCACGAGTCAAGCAGCAACTCTAAATAGATTTGTATCAAGGAGTGCTGAGAAGTGTATGGAATTTTTTCATGTATTAAAGAACCCGATAGGCTGCAAACCAATAGACCCCTTACTCATTCCTGTCTCTAAAGCCTCCAATCCCTTACTAGAAGGATTCTCTCTCATCAGCCTATCGAGGACAAGCTCCTAGACACAGAAGAATTATGGGAGAACTCTTTGAAGTCCCAGCTCATATACATTTTTCTCTGCTCAGACCCCTACTTAATCATTGACTTGCCTAGTGCCAAGGCTAACTTACTGAGCACCCGGTCTAAGTCTACGACATACTGAGCCCTCCTCTTCCTACATATAGAGCTACCGAGTGCCAAAGCTGACTTATTGAGTGTCGAAGCCTTAGTAATTGTGTGCCAAGCTCCACTCTTTTAACCTATTGAACTATAACATCCTTTAATCGCTTTAGCATCTCTTGTCCGAAAAGCCCATGTTAGAGGCTTAGTCAGCCACTTTAGCGAGAAGAGAATGGTCGAGTTTTTAAAAGAACATTTCTATTGGCCTAGGATGATGAAGGATGTGCACAAAGTTCTTGAGTAATGCGAGTTACACAAACAAGCCAAGGGAAGAAATGAGCCATGTGAAGAGTATACACCTCTACCCATACCTGAACGGCCATGAACTGATCTAAGCATAAATTTCATGCTCAGCCTACCTAAAACACTATGGAGACATCATTCTATTATGGTGGTGGTCGATCGATTTAGCAAAATGAGCCACTTTATCCCCTACCACAATACCAATGATGCTCTATTTATTACTAACCTCTTTTTGCAGGAGATCGTACGGCTACATAGAGTACCAAGAAGCATTATGTCTAATCGTAATTCGAAGTTCACAAGCTTCTTTTAGCGAATGATATAGAAGAAGCTCAACACTAAACTCATGTTCAGCACTTCTTGTCATCCATAAATAGAAGGTTGAAAAGAAGTTGTGAACAGAATAATAGGTGATCTCCTTCGAGCTACTGTGGGAAAGAATCTGCATGATTGAGATTTGTGCCTGCTCATCATAAAGTTTACTTACAACCGCTCCACTTACAGCTTAACAGGAAGATCACCTTTCAAAGTCGTTTATGGACTCAACTCGAACTTACCCTTGGACATGGTCATCAACCTAACCTCATAAGGAGAAAGTCAATTAAGCTTATAGCAAACTGAAGAGTTTCAAAGACTACATCAAAAGGTTGCCGAATAGTTGTCCAAAACTGTAGCTCAATAAAAGGAACAGGGAAGTCGAGGAAAGAGGCTAGTTATTTATAGCCTAGGAGACCTTATGTGGATCCACGTGAGTAAGGAGCAATTCATAAGAAAAAGGAAAAACAAGCTTTCACCCAAGTTAAATAGCCCTTTCAAGATCTTTCACTGCATCAATGACTACGCTTATGAGTTAGAGTTATCCAAAGGACATGGAGTGTCTCCCACTTTTAATGTTATCGACTTGATGACCTATGTGCCAGAAGAAGAAGAGGACCGAGATTTGAGGGAAAATCTTCAATAACCACAAGGAACTGATAGGCCGCTAACCTCTGGACCCCTCACTTGCACCCATCTCCAAGACCTCCAATCTCTTACTAGAAGGATTCTCTCTCATCAACCTACCGAAGACAAGCTCCTGTATACGAAAGAACTATAGATAAACTCTCTAAAGTCCCAGCTCGGACACATTCCGTAAACCCTACCATTTAACAGGCATATAAATCAACTAAGAGTACTTCTCGAACGTTCCCAAGGATTAACTAAACTAAGAATTTAAGTTTACATTTTAAAAACGAACTTAGCTTTCCAATTTGAAAGTTCATTATTGATAAAAACTTGAATACGAGAACTGCAAACTTTAAGTCACCCAAAACCCTAAACCCTAAGATAATTAAGGACTTATGATTTTAATTAATTAATTAAAATTTTAATTTGAACGATTTTATTTAACTCTAGAAAATTTTATAATTTTATGAGAATTAAATCATAACTTACAAGTGAATTTAGGAATCAAACCCTACAAGAATTATATATAGGATAATTCCCTTATTCCTAATGCATAAGCCTTATACATGTGAATAAGTAAACCAACCAATCACCCTAGATGACTTATCAATTGAGAGTTTGAATCATTTATGATGCGTCTCTCGAGTTGAACACACAAAGAGGCACCACAACGAAGTGAACCAAAAAGACCAAAAAAAAAAGCTAGCAAAGCCCGGGTAGCTAACTAATGGATATGACATACCGGTCTAAATTAAAGGGTCACTCACCACTACTCCTTACTAAACGGAATAGATAAGAGTTGAATGATAACGAGAACACTAAGGTTGATCAAGTGAATAATTCTGTATTGAAAGTTGGATGATCCTTATATATAAGAAAGTAGGGGTTTATATACCCATTCACTAGGGTTGCTTTACATGTATGAAAAGACAAAAGGGTATTCTATACTAGGTTACATAAAACATACTAAAAGGGGTAAAAGAGATAAAGAATATTCAGCACGAAAAAGAAATAATCATTCTAGAACATTATGTTAGAAGAGACGTATTGCTTGGTGGCTAGACATCAGAGATATGATACAACGTAGGCGGAAGTAGGAATGCGTTACAATCAGGGGCTAACCTGATCAGGATTAAGTCAAGAGCCAATTAGTTTGGTTAAGAAGTCTGCTGAATTAGAGTTAGGCACTAGTGGTCGGTTAGAGAGCTCGATTCGGCTAGCCTTTCCTGGGTTACCTTCTAAGTCAGGACTTCACAACTGGACAGGAACATGCTGGACACACGTGAGGGTCTAACAAACAGGTTGGCTAGGGGTTGGATCGGGATAGAAGTCCTCGTCTCGGCTATAGTTTACAGTTAGTATTTTCAGTGCGAATCCTTAAAGTCCTCAAGCTTGACTTCTTGTGATCGGCCTAGGGGATTGATTCCTATCAATTTATCAATCGATAACTTATCAAAAACTAATGATAAGATACTTTCCTTATGTCACCATAACCTATACTATATATGGACAAGTTGTCACATTATTTTATGTATTCAATTTTTAAATAAGTGATAAGACAACACAATGCACAAAAAGGACACTACTTTGCCGGTTGGAAAAGAGAGGCCGTGCCTTGTCATTTGTCCATCAAACCAATTGTCTTTCATGAGCACTATTCACTCCTTAATGCTTACATTATCTAGTCTTGTCAAAGTTAGTATTTGTGCATAATAAAAGACAGCCAATTGAAGCTTCTTAAATACACTTCCTTCCCTATCAAAACTGGCCATATTCTCTCACTCTTCACCCTCATTTTCACTTTCTTTTTCTCACTTTAAACACAAACCAAAAGAGGACACATAACCCACCAAGATCCCAACATTGTCGCCACTTCCTTGCCCCACACTCATGGTACAAAAGCTTGATTTCGTTGCCATCTTTTGTCAACTTCAAAAGCTATTTTTAGGAACTTTAGAACATTCTCAAAACCCACTTTAAAAGATCAAGACCTTAGTTTCCAAAAGAACTTGCAAAAAGAAGAAGGAAAACAAGGATCTAAGAAGATACTTAGTTGCACAACCACCTTATATACGCTTTTGAGGACGAGTAAGTTATTTTCTTATTAAAATAATCTAGTGTGCCATGTTAGGAGACCATATTTTTATGAAGATGTTGGCATGAACATAAGATGATAACTTAGCTAGCCACTTCAAGAAAAATAAGCTTATGAATCTTTCACAAGAAAATTAGAATATGAACATGTTAAGTTAGTGTTATGTATGGATGCATGTTTAATACTTAGAATGGAAGATATTAAGTTTAGAAAGCCATGAAATATGCACATGAATGAAGAAAAAGCATGCTAGATGTAGAGTGTAAGGAAGCTATTCAAGTATTATTTTCACTTCTATTAAGTTGAACATGCTCAAAACTTACCTTAGGTAAAGGGAAATCTATTACACAAAGCTTTTATGAAGAAACCGACTTTATGAGATGTGAACTATAACATAAAAGTTATGATAAGCATGAGATCTATTGTTTTCATCAAGCATATAAGTTGAATAATCACCTTATGGAAGAGAAGTTAAGTTGGAGTTGAAATGTGAATAGCATAAGTTCATGATCTAACTCCTAAACTTAAGGAAATAATAAAACAAGCTGAAAAACCAAGTAAGTAGCCCTTGAATCATCATAACCAGATTTGGAACCATATGAAAATTCACTTAAAAATATGATATGATCAAGTGAATAAGAAAGTTATACGTATTTGAAGTTTTAAGTACACTAAAAAATGATGAAAATCAACTATAAGATCATAAAAATCAAATTTAAAATAAGAAAGTTATACGTATTTGAAGTTTTAAGTAAAACTGAAAAAAATACGAAACTAAGTTAAGAAGTGTAACTTAAAGAATTTTAGGTTAGTCTTCTAACTTTATTTCAAACTCTTAACTTTATCATATCTACGTGTTTAGGAGACCCAACTATCGGAGAAGATTTACCCCCGAATTACTACAATTAATCCATCATGGCCGAGTGAGTGATTCTTAATGACTTCATGCTTAACTTTACTTGTAGTGTAGTCACACTTAAATGTATATATTGAATTTGAATGCTTTAGGATACGAAAAATGCATGTATATTGTTTTATGATTGAATGTCATGACTTGCTAATGAGATAATAATGGAAATTGTTATGATGATAGTATGCATAGATTGTATGAAATGGTATTTCTTGATCACAATGGAAATTGAACTAATTAAAGTATCCGACTAAGAAAATCAATGAGTCATGCATTTCTCATATTTGCATTATAACCATATCAACTACCACCTTATGCAGAAGATGAGAAGAGGCTCACAGGAGCGGGGTCTTCCGCTAGGATTAGGCAAATGTGCCATTTTATATTATTGAGCCTCTATCTTGAGCTATTTGGCTTACTAGGCGCCAGGAGATGCTAACCGATAGTGAAGGGCCGTATCTCATGACTTCCACTTGGAGCGTATGATTGTGGATTGTGGAAGCCACCATACCGATAGACCTAGGAATTTTAACTTAAGTATGATATTTGAAAAATAAAGAGTATTTTCCATATGAAGTTTATATATGTTGTATTTATGGTTTTGATTTGATTCAAGCATAGTAGTGCAATTAGTATAAAAAATCCCAAGTGCTAGAACCTGGTTGATGGTTTATGTTGGTAAATTATCTCCAACCCCGACTATAGGGGGTGTAGTTCTAAGTTGCATGCAATTCCTAAGCCACTACATGTATTGTTTGGCATTCTAATTATACATACATTCACATGTTGTGGATTTAAATGATATTATCTATTTGGCATGATGAAGGGATTTACTCACTAAGCGTAAGCTTACACCCTAATAGATTTTTGTTGATGCAGGGCTATCTTTTTGTTCATCCGAGCCTCGAAATGCTCAAGGTGAGTCTCGCGTCAAGACAAAGTATGGGTCCAGGATGAGAAGAGAGAACTTTTTGTGTAAATAGTAAACTATAAATGTATTTACTTACTTAGATTTTCTTAACTTAGTTTCTCTTATAGTTTTGATCGTATTGTAATATTCATTTGTTATGGAATTTGACTATTCCACACCTTAACTTTAGTATTCTTGTAATTAAATGTTAATTTTAGCTTTTCCACTTGATATTGCTTATTTACGGGCTTGATGGTAACATAGAGTGGAAGGAGCCTTGTGTGTTGTATAAAAGCCTATGATCAATGAGGGGTTCGATCATAGATCTTTATGCGATATACAACAATCTACCACGACAATGATACTATTGGGTTATAATACATTCTGCTCTACTCGGACCCCTGCTCAATCACCAACTTACCTAGTGCCAAGGCCGACCAATTGAGCACCCGATCCGAGTCTACTACTTACTAAGCCTTCTTCTTCCTACATACAAAGCCGCCGAATGCTAAGGATGAGCTACCAAGGCCTCGATAACTGTAGGCTTAGGCTTTGGTAACTGTGTGCCAAGCTCTACTCTTCTAGCATATTGAACTACAATATCCTTCAATTGCCTCAGCAGCTCTTAGCATAGCTCCGCAATAACGACTACAACTCCCATTCAAAGCATCCATTGTACCCCAAGATTTCCTTAATACAAACCCATTGATAGGCTACCACCTATCACTACTTTTGTAACACTTATGCTATATTCCTATTTGTTCTTTGTCTTATTTAACCTTCTTAAGTATATTAGGAATCTCTTTCTAACATAGTCTTTTATGTAATTTTCCTTATTTGTATTGTTGCCCTAAAGGACTTTTTATAGATAGTCCTTTAAACTGTAGCCATAAGGATGATCAGATATCATACACTTAATGAATATACTTGTTCTTGTGAGATACCCCTCTTCAAGTACACTTTCTCCTATGCTCTTATCTAATCTTATCGAGTAACTCGAGATTAGTGGCGAGTGGAATTTAGCATTAGCTTATGAGTCATGTCAAGCAAAGTGTTGAGTCATGTCGTGTTCGTTGGTACGTCATATCTTCCGAATAACCTCACGAAAGCTACTATGTTAACAACCATTCCATTTCCTTTTCTTCGATATTTCAAAGGACACGCTTGGTTACAACTTCCTATAGTAAGTCTTAGTGATTCTTGAGCTCCTAAGCACATTAGAACCCTTTTGAGTTTAAGTGGTCAAAGCAATGTGAGGAAGCTTTCCAAGAATTGAAAAAGTTCATCACCGTACCTCTAATTCTTTCAAAACTAGTTGAGGAAGAAGACCTCTACTTGTATTTGTGTATCAACAATCGAGCTCTTTCATCTATTCTGGTATGAGTAGATGAGAGGAAGCATTGGCTTATATATTATGTAAGCCATGTGTTGCAAGGTCTAGAGCTTCGTTACATTAATTGGAGAAGTTTGTCTTCGCAATTGCTATTGTAATGGAAGCTCCAACCTTACTATGAGGCCTGTTAGATCGTGGTTTTAATTGACCAACCTTTGAAACAAGCATTACAAAAGCTGGATGCTCTAGGTTGAGTGGTGAAATATGCATTGTAGTTTAGCGCTTTTGGCATCCAATATCAACCTAGAAAGGCATATAAAGCTTAGATCCCAATCATATTTATTGCAGAATATATGGGAAGTAAAGAGCCTACTGTTTACCACGAAGATCCGACGTGGGTGTTATATGTGGATGGCTCATCTACCCATGAAGGAAACGATGTTAGGTTAGTGTTGAGAGGACTGATGGGTGCAAAAGTTTCATATGGATTGAAATTTGACTTCTTCATAAGCAATAATGAATCTTAATATGAGGCCCTAATAGCAGGAATGAAGTTGACCAACAAGGTCAAAGCTAAAAGGTTGGATATCTATTCAAATTCTTAGTTAGTTGTTAACTAAGTGAATACTTGTAGTTGATTAGAGAGCTCAGAACATCTTTTGAGCAATAGAATGCTATTAAAATACTACGATACTATAATTATGCAATAGATCAGTTATTAAAGCTAGCCTCCATAAGAATCCTAAGTTGGGAGGAGAAAATCTTCATAGAATATTTGCTTGAGAAAAGTATAGAGAAGCAATACGAAAAACATTTAAAAGTGTAGCAAAAGGAATTTGAATATTGTTGGATGGATCCTATCCTTGCTAACTTGAAGGAAGGAACTCTACCATAAGACACAAAGGAAGCTTGGAGACTCATTTATAAAGCTTCCATTTTTACTATAATCAATGGAGAGCATTATAAAAGAAGGCTGAGTATGTTGTATTTGAGGTGCTTATGGCTAAGTGAGGCCGAGTAAGTGATATCAGATCTACATGCTAGCATTTGTAGTAACCATATAATGGCAACTACTCTATATACAAAGGCTTTAACACTTAGTTTATTGGTGGCCAACAATGAAGAAAGATTCTTTAAGATTAGTCTAAGTCCATGATCAATGCATAAAGAACATACCAATGAACTAAGCACCAAACATTTATCTTATTTCACTTATTGGCCCTTGTCCATTTACTTAGCGAAGATTTGATATATTCGGTCCATTTCCTAAGACAACCAAGCAAAGGTACTACGTTATTGTAGCCATGGATTATTTTACTAAGTGGCTAAAAGCCAAGGTAATAGTAATTAAGCCACTAAACCCTTAACTCAAGCTCGAGCATGAGGACTTAAGAGCATGGCAAGGTGCATCTTTTCATTCCGACCTATACCTGAGGAGTTCAAGCTGCTTCTAACTATCGACTTGCCATAGATACCAAGCCAAGTACCTCCCTATGTATCAAAAATCAAGTACTGACTTGAGGACTGCTCTATTAACAACTCGGCTAACTTGCTAACCAGCTTGACCACACCGTTCGGACCTCCCTAAAGCACATTTGAGCTAATACTGTAAGCCTCAAAGTTCAGCCAAGTAACCGTATGATTGAACTTAGAACCCAAGGTTTAGGGCGATCGGTTAAAAGATCCGATCAAACCTAAATTATAAACTATTAAGAAGAATATTAGTAAAAATGACCCCATAAACTTAAATTTAAGAAAATAAGTAGTAAAATAGGAGACTATAAAATTTTCAAATTTTAAGCATAATAACTGCTAATTACCAAAAAGGCGAAAAGTGTAATATAATAACTAATAAATTATTAGAGATAGATTATATGTATACTAAAAATTTTAGAATGACCAAAATAATATTTAGGAATGTTCACGTGTACCCCACATGTATTTACGTGTAGATAAAAATACGCGTAATTACTAAAATTGGCCGAAAACTAAGCAAATAATTAAAGAAAATTATAAAATAATTGAGGAAAAATCAGAAAAAAATCAGAAGGGTGTGGAATGATGTAAACTTGGTCGTGGCATGTCAGGATAAGGAAAAGAAAAATTAACCAATAAGAATTAAGCAACATAAAAGCCAAAATTTAAGGGATAAAGTAATTGTCTTATCTAATTTAATGCACAATAATTACACTAAAGCCCTATAAATAGCAGGAAAAATTCAGGAACTCATTTGGACAGTTGGGAATCAGAGAAAATTAGGGAGAGTCGAAAATTGAGAGAAAAATTCGGTTTGGAAAAAAATTAGAAAAATCTGTGCAATTAGGGCTTCTAAAGGGAACCCCCACCAGACGAGCAGCTGGAAGCGGACGGACACCACCACCACACGGTGGTGGCAGCGCCCAGGCCGGCCGACAAGGCCACGGCGGCCCGCGGTGGCCGGAGCCACCCAAATCGGTGAGTCCGATTTCCAGCCCGATTTTATGAAAATTTGTAAAAATAGTAATTATAATTAGAAAATTATGAATTTTGTTATTCTGAGATATTTTTGTATGTAGTTTGTAGGAAAAATATTATTTTGATTAAATTATGTTCCGTAGTATATGGTCCCTAAGAAATTGTGCAAAACCGAGCATGATTAAACCGGAAATTAAATAGGCTTAGGGATGTAGTTTGGGGCTCAAAATTTTTCTGTAGGATGCTCATGTGACATAGAACAGCGCTATGAAGCCCTTTTTCAAAAATTAATTTTCGAAATTTTTAGATAATTTTTAGGCTCTAAAAAGAGGCATAAAATGGGTAATTTAGGGTTAATTATGTAATTAAATGATTAATTTCTGATTTAGTGAATAATTACATGTTTTAGGATGTTAAGATCTGATGGAGTATGATACTTATAGCATTTAGGGTGTTAGATGTAATTATTAGGTTAATTATGTAGTAAATTAGTAATAGAAAAACATAGTAAATTATGAGTTATTTTTGTAAATTAGAATAATTAGGTGTAAAACCTGATCTAGGATGAATTTAGACATTTTGAAGTGATAATTTATGTTAGAGATGGTAATTAGGGTAATAGAAATATTAGAAATGCATTATGTGCATAATATGTAATAATGCATAATGTGTAATTTTTGAAAATATAATAAATAGAAAATATTAGGATAAAAATTGATATTATATAAATAATAGGGATATATAATAAATCTGATAAGAAACTTGAATTTATGTAATTATATGAAAAATGTAAAAATTTCTCACATTAGGAGTAAATTCGGTACACAAATAGGGATTTAAGTGTACCGGATGGAATAAAATACTGACTAGGGGTAATAATGGTATATAGGAGATCGGGAAGTAATGTGATTAATTTCACATTATAGGTTGAAACGGATTTTTAGGGTTGGAATCTAAAACATTACTTAAAAATCGAACTAAAAACCTGGTTCAGAAATCGATGCGAAAACCGAACCTAAACCTAAACCTAAACCTAAACCTAGAATAATTATAAAAGACTTAATACCTAGATAATTAGGCATATTAAACCGTAAACAAAACCTAACAATAAGCATTATAGGATAAAACGAACCTATAACTGTTATATGAAAAGCTGAAACCACGTTCGTGTTATAGGGATAATCGGCGATGACTTGAGCAAATCGGACCTCGAGTGAGCGAGCGAGGAGTCGAGGTAAGTTGGGATTAATACGTTGCTGTATTTTGGGAGGCTTAAGATTATGCTTGGTTGTGCTTGTTAGATAGTTGAATGTATGCATGTGCTTGATTATGGGTGATGCCATGATTCTGTTTGTTGCTCTGGTACATACTGTATGAATTGTATGTATTGATTGATCACCCTAAATTGGACTTAATCAAATATACGACCAGTAATCTTAATCGAACATGCATGGCAACCCGTTAGGGGATTTAGGACTCTCCGGCCAAATACCGACCCCTTCGGAAGGGATAGCGCAGGATTGCAAAATGGTCCCTTCTTCATCCTCAGTCGAACTAAGTGACAGGAGAGGAGGTCGCGGCGGGGATGAAGACAGTGGTTCGAAGGTAGTCGCGGGAGGAGCAAGGTCTCCATTACACAAGCCTGGGTTTGGTCGTGAGCTGTTGTATTAACGGTAACTCCTCAACCCGGATTAGAGCGGGCGCCATTTCTCTAATCTCACGACGGGCCGGACAACGTCGTGCGATGGCATTTGCTTGCACATGCATTGTACCTAATAAGTGATTGAAAACCTTGTTGTGTGTATGGTATAGTTTTAAGTCCTCCGTCCTAACTTACTGAGCTGTGGTTGCTCACATCCCTATAGACATCGTGCAGGTGCTGGCTAAGAAGCGGCAAACAAAGACTCTGAAGCTAGCAACTGCTGGATCCTGGGGAGTGAGGAAAAACATTGAAGAATAAACACATATTTTAAGGTCTAAGTTTTTATTTTAGAATTATTTTTCATTTCCGAATGATGTAATATTAGGGAATATACTTTAGAGAAATGTTGTAAACTCTAACTGCAATAACTTAATGATAACATATATATATAATTCCTCACTTTTATAGGTAAATGATTTATTTAAATTACAAACTGTCTACTTCAAAGCGGGTTAGTTGTGAACGCCTTGTGTAGATCAGGTCTAAGATAGCGGTTGTGAGGCCAACTTCTATCTTAGGGTGGTTTACACGGCGGGGCTGTTACGACTCTGCCGCTTCGGGGCGTGACAAATACAACCCCAAAAAGCTTGCAAATCAGCTTAGCATCAATAAAATCCAAACATACCTTTTTGTCTACTTCTATAGGGACATTCCCAGTCAATGTCAACTACGTATCCCAACTATCCAAGTGAAGAAATCTACTAAAGAAGCTTCTATTCTACAAATCTCTTTTATACCCTTATTTATTTCTTGTATCTTACTTAATTTAGGACAATGCGCTTTTAGTCTTTTCCATATTTAGTAGGTTGCCCTAATATTTCGGGTATAAATACCCTCTTGTAAGCAACCACGATCATCATCACTATTGAATATAACAAACTTCTTCTTAGTGTTAAGCTTCTTTTTTACTACCTCTTTAACTCTTATCATGTCCCTTAAGTAAGACTAGGTGACAAATGACCTCACCAAACTACTCATGCATCATATCGAGCTAGTTCGTGAGTCTACGAAGGTTCCTTAGTAAATCATATCCTTAGAATCATTCGTGGTTTGCTTGTTTCTCTTTTGTTTTTTGTATTCTTCATCTAACATTTTAAGCTTTCTATAAGCTTGGACCCATTCTCAATATTGCCACCCTTGTCTATCCTTGGCACGGCATACCACAAAGCATTCGCAAGCATCACAAGAAGCATCGAAGCATTCGTTGTTAGCAATATCCTAAGTAGATTGGAATTTCATATGCCATAATTACCAACAATGGCTTGCAACATGATAATGATTGTTGAGCCATATTTCGATTTTCTTAATTTAACTTATATTAAGCCCAGCCTGCTTAATATAAATTACTCGACATTAAACTAAGAAAAAAATTTTTTTTTTTTTTAAATATGGAGTCACCAATAAGTTTAACTGGTAAAAAAATAAAATTAGGGTTTTCAAGTAGGAAAACCTTAATTTAACCACTAGTCTACGAATATTCTAAAAATTAATTTTTAGAAAATTGAACCAAAAAACCTAATTCAGAGGCTAACTTATTAAGACTAAGTCATCATGTGAAAATTAAAGAAAAAAATTTATTAGCTTTATTTTTGTAATTTTTCTAAAAATATTAAAAATATACCTAAATTCACAAAATGTAACTAAAAATAATTTTTTATTTTTTTTATTACGAACTTCTAAAAAAAGAAAAAAAAATTATTTTTAGACGGTTGCCTCGAAATTACCTACGTACCTAATACTCGGGATTAAACCAACTTAGTTCTTTTATTTTGAAAACTAAGCCAGGTTTACATTTTTTATCAATTTATTATTTTAAAAAAAAAACCTAAGAAATCTAATTTTTTCGAATTAAATAAAAAAACACTAATTAACTAAATCTTTTTGGAAAAAAAAAACTCAATTTAGATCTTTTTTATTTTTCCAAAACCCCTATGTTCCAAAAATATATATTTTTTCATTTTTATTTAAAAAAACACCTTAATTCAACTAAATTTTATTGGAATGGCTTTAAAAAAGTTGTAATAAATAATAAAAAAACCTATACTCAAACACAAAAATAGTTAATAAAGGAAAAAAAACTAATAAAGTAAATTAATAAAAATTAATTAAATTAATTAATGAAAATTTACCTACCATCGGATCGTGTCAGTGTTAAGCAATGATGGGTGAACGTCTGGGCAAGAGCTAGGCGTTGTTGGGCGAAAGCTGGGTGACGTTGGGGTGTTATTGGGCGAGACTAAGTGAGAACAAGGCGACATTGGGCAAGCACGGGCAAGCGATTAGGCGACACTAGGCATGCATGAGGGTGCTATTAGGCATGTACAAGAGTGTTATTGGGCGAACATAGGCACTATAGGTGAAGGACTAGGTGGTGGCTTAGGTGATTACGAGCGACACTAAGCATGCACAAGGGCAATACTATAGGCAGCGTGAGCGAGAGTTGGGTAAGGTAGGCAATACTATGGGTGATAGTGGGCAATGCGGTGGTGCTAGGTGGTGGCGCGTGGTGTTGTAATATTATGTTTCGCAGCTTGGGTGGTAGTAGACGGTGGTTTAGGTGGTAGCGTGTAGTAGTTTGTGAAGGAGTGTGATTAAAAAAAAAAAAAATTCAAATCCCCCATCAACATGCTATTTATAAACCCAAAAGTCAAATCTTTCATATCGAAAATACGAAAGATATGATTACAATTCTTCAAAGATTCACCCTAACTTCTAGAAACCCTAATTTAGTTCAGGCTTTTTCTTTCTAAGCCCAATTTGATTCAATTAAATATAGCCCAATAACTTAATAAATCCTGATTTGAGCCCCTAAATTAGATGAATTTTATTCTACATTAGTCAAGCCTAAAATTAATTAATTAAGTCCATCTCGTCACCTTATCCAACAACCCAACTTAATTCAACTTGACACGACTTGACTCATGACTCAATTTGCTATGACCTAACTTGATTTTCTTTTTTATTTTTCTATTTTTCTGTTTATTTATTAACCTAGCTCAATTAACAAAATTAGCAAAAATGAGGTGTCTACAGCTGCCACTTTTTGTAGTGAAGTTCAAATAGAACTTCACGACAAAGACAAAAGAGATACCTATTTTTTGCTAGACCCGACTGGGATAATTCGAAGGGGATAGATCTCTTCAAGATCCCTTTTAGTTTAATCCAAAGAAGATAGATCTCTTCGAGATTTGTTTTGAGTTATGATCTGAAGAGAATAGATCTCTTCAAAAACTGATATCACTTTAGTGACCCGAAGAGGATAAATCTCTTCAAGATTAAAACTTTGTTTTGGTTGGTAAATGACCCAAAGAGAATGGATCTCTTCAAGATTCGTTCTAGTTAATCCAAAGAGGATAGATCTCTTCAATATTGGTTTTGGCTAATCCGAAGAAGGTAGATCTCTTCAAAATTATTATTTTTTTATTGATCCAAAGAGAATAGATCTCTTCGAGATTGGTTTTTTGTTGATCCAAGGAGCATAAATCTCTTTGAGATTGGGTTTGGCTAATCCGAAGAGAATAGATCTCTTCAAGATTGGTTTTTGTTTATCTGAAGAAGATAGATCTCTTCGAGATTCATTTTGGTTAACCCGAAGAGAATAGATCTCTTCGAGATTCATTTTAGTTGATCTGAAAAGGATAGATCTTTTTGAAATTCATTTGGTTAATCCAAAGAAGATAGATCTCTTCAAGATTCATTTTGGTTGATCCGAAGAGAATAGATCTCTTCGAGATTCATTTTGGCTATTCCGAAGAGGATAGATCTCTTTGAAATTCATTTTGGTTAATCTAAAGAGGATAAATCTCTTCAAAATTGGTTTCAAAAGTTAGTTCAATTCTTCTAAATATCTCTTTCCAAAGACTTTTAAGATTATTTTTTCTGGGACTGAAGAATTTCTTAGATAGCAACTGATTGGCATGCTTACATTAACTTCCGATATTCACTCATTCAATCAACAGAATTTTACCAAAGGACTATGATTGCCTCTACTGAGCCTGGATTTTCACGCTCCCGGTTCATTTATAAAATTAGATCTTCTTTAAACCGATCAATACTAAACTCTTACCTATCTTGTACCGACCCTTAACTAAGGTTTAAAGAAAACCGTTTTTTTACTTTAAAAAGGGGTTGGAGTCGCCACCCGACCGGAGTCAGAAAAAAGGGGTTAAGTTATAACCAATTAAGTGGATTTGTTATAACTTAACTCCCGGTCTATCGATTAAAATCATTTTTTTTGCAAAACAGTTTTTCTTTTGAAAACCAAAGATTTAAGTCCAAGGGTTAGGAATTTTAAACCCTTATGGGTACCATCGACTTTCCAAAATTAAAAATAAACTTAAAAATCACCTTCTAATTTTGAAAGACAAGACTTAATTTAATTACTCTAATTGGATAAACAAAACAATCTAAAATAAAGGAAAAGCGAAATTAGGTTTTTTTGTTTTTTAACATCACCCAGTAACTGCTTATGTACTTGCTATTTACGATCAGACTTACGTAGTTCTTTTAATGAAAACTTTAATGAGTTAAATTGATTTTAGTTTTGTAAATATGTCGAATTTACATTCTTAGTTCAATTCAGTTTATTTGAGAAAATTTCTAAAAAATGAAAGTTCTTAATTGAACATTTTTATTTTTGAAAAAATCTAAAAAGGGCCCTAATTTGAAAATTGGTTAATTTATTTTTTATATTTTTTTTCTAGAAAATCAATTTTTCTAAGTGATAAAAACAAATATTTATTCTTATTTTATTTTCCCTCTTATTTATTTATTTTTTCTTTATCCAATTTCATCACTTAATTTATTTATTACTTATTATATCTTATTTATTTTTATTGAACTAATAAAATAAAATAAAATTACTTTTTTTCCTTCTTTCTTCTTCTTCTCTTTTTCTTTTTTTCTTTTCTTTCTTTTTCCTCCTTTTTTATTATTACATGTACACAAATAAAACAAATAATTAAAAAAATAAACAAAAAAAAAAAGAAAAATACCCTTCGAATGGATGCAGCTGGATGCACAAGTCGGATCTGAGTTGTCGAGTTGAGTTCGAGTTACTGGTACGAATCCGGGTCAGGTCACGGATGGAAAGAGAGCAGCAACACATGACGAAGAAGCTCTAAGCGTTTCCAACCACCTAAATGACGAGGAAAAGGAGTTTTAGTGAGTATTTTATTGGATTTATGGGGGGTAGGCGCAGTGTCGTGGTGTTTGGTGGTGGTTTAGAGGCTTGTCGAAGGTGACTGTCGGTGATGGTGTTTAGGTGGTGTATGGCACGACTGCTGGGGTTGCAATGGGGGTTAGGACTTAGGTTCTAGGGTATGGCGAACTTCGTAGTGTAGTTGGTTAGTGTCTAGGGTGGCCAAGGGTGGTGTTTTAAGGAGAGGAGGGGGGGTGGCGGTGTCGATTAGGGTTTAATGGAGGGTGGCTCAGGGAAGCTACTAAGGGTTACGATGGCAGTTGAGACTAGTCGGGTTGGAGAGCCTCAGCTAAGGGGAGTTCAACCATGGTATTGGGTTATGGTGAAAGGCTCGAAAAAGAGAGATTCGAAGAGAGAGAGAATGAACTAGAGAGAGAAAGAGAATAATGAGAGAGAAAGAGCTTAGGAGTTGAATATGAAGCTTGGGAATAGTTGTGTGTGTCTGTATGAACTCCCCAAAACTCCTTTTATACTCGAATTGTTCTTAGAAAACATGGAAAGCTCAAATCGGATTAATGAAGAATGCCCAGAAAAACAGCTTTTTTTCGATTTTTGGAGCTCAAATTGAATGCTCCTTTAACTGTACTTAAACATGTTTTTTGTACCAATTCATAGTAGGCTATGTCTAGTTTGTAATTTCGCTATTGATTTGGCGAAATTGCAATGAAAAGCGAATAAAAAATCAAGCTAAAGGTGGTTGCCCTAGGAGGAAAGTGCAACAAATTTGGGGAAAATGAAGGAAGGAGGGGGAAAGAGAGGGAAATGGAGAGGAAAAGAAAGAAAGGGAGGGAAAAAAGGGCTGGTGTAGCACTAACGTAACGCCACGTTAGCCGACCTAACCACTCCTGACGTGCCATGTGTCATCACGTGACACAAGTGCTAACATGGCATGCCACGTAGATGCCATGTGGCGCCACATTAGCAAGGCCGTCCAATCCGATGATGCCATGTGTTAGGACACGTGGCGTAACTAGATCCTGACACGTGGCAGTGTGCTAGTCAACAATAAACAAAAAAAAAAAAAGAAAAAGGCTTTCTTGCCTTTGCTAAGATTCGAACCCAAGACCTCACACTTAAACCTTATGCCCAGTCCATATGTTTAACCATTAGGCTGTTGGCTTATGCCTTGTCCATATGTGTTGTCAAATTGCACATATGGACTCGATTAGCTTACGTTAGATTTAAAGCAAAACCTAAGTTCAACTGCTCAACTTCTAAACCAAAATTAAAATTAAAACCTATCCTAATAATATGTTATTTTCTAAAATATTTTATTTGAATTTAATTTTTATATTTTTTTTTGTAATTTTTCAAATTTCTGAATTTTTAAAGTTCATTTTCTAATTTTTTATCTTTTTCGGGTTTCTTACTGAAATTTCTTATTTTTTTGTTTTTTTTCTTATTTTTGAAAATTTTTGCTATTTTTCTATGATCCTTATTTTTTCTAAATTTCTTAATTTTTTGGGTTTTCTTTAATTTCCTAATTTTTTTTTTGTGTTTTTCTAATTTAGGGCCTAAAGAGAAAAGAAAGAAAAATAATAATAATAAAAATAAAAGGGGTAAAAATTAAGTATCTACAACTTCTTCTTTCTTTTTTCCTCTTTTCTTCTTTTTCTTTTTTTCTCTTTCTCTGAAATCTTCGAAACTTTTGAGTTTTGTAGCCACGCTCATGCCTTGAATTTTCTTTGTCGATACCAAGTTTCAACTTCCACTCTTCATGACTTTTGAATGGTAATTCTCTTTTCAAAATAAACAAGATCAAATTATTAAGAACATTCGATTTCTTTCTTTTCTGGTGATTTAAATTCATTAGTAAGAGTCTGGTTTAAGTGTATGAAGCAAAGAAACAAAGGTTTATTGGTAAAGTGTTTGTTGGCAATGACTATCTGAATTCGAAAACATTCATAGATATCAACTTTACTTGTAACCGATGAAAGATTAACCACAAACTTATTTAAGAAAAATTGAAATCTTTATTAAACTCAGTTTTCATGGATAATACAACTTGATTGCATCTGAATTCATTGATCCCCTTAATTCCGGGCCATCCATCTCTGTCAACACTAATGCGCCTCCTAATAATACCCTTTTCACCACATAAAGGCCTTCATAATTTGGAGCAAACTTGCCCCTAAGGTCTTTTGCATTTGGCAACACTTTCTTTAACACCAAGTCTCCCTCTTTGAGGTATCTCAAGCGTACTTTCTTGTTAAAAGCTCATATCATCCGTTATTAATAGCACTGACCATGACATATCGCTACAAGTCTTTACTCATCTAAGAGATTCAAATGTTCCATCCACTTCTTCACCCACTCTGCTTCATCAAGTTGAGTTTCTACCAATACTTAGAACAAAAGCATTTCTACTTCTACTAGTAATATCGCTTCAGTTCCATACACCAATAAATAAAGTGTTGCACCAGTAAAGGTTCTGACTGAGGTTCTATACGCCATGAGAGCAAAGGAAGGCATCTCATGCCAATCTCTATAAGTGATCATCATTTTCTCAATAATTCTTTTGATGTTCTTATTAGCGGCTTTAATGGCCCTGTTCATCTAAGGTCGATATGGAGTTAATTTTTTATGATTGATCTTGAATTGGTAGCACACTTCATCCATCAACTTATTATTCAAATTTGTCCCATTTTTTGTAGTAATAGACTCGAGTACACCATATCTTGCAATAATATCTCTTTTTAGGAATTTGACAACCACTACTCTGGTTACCATGGCATATGATGCTACTTCTACCCACTTAGTAAGATAGTCGATCGCAACTAAAATGAATTTATAATCGTTCGAAGCTATCAGTGAAATTGGACCGATAATGTCAATTCCCTACATTGAGAAAGGCCAAAGAGCCAATAACACATGTAATTCTTAGGGAGGAATGTTGATTTTGTTAACATACACCTGGCATAGGTGATAGTGCCTCACATGCTTGATACAATCCAATTCCATCGTCATCCAAAAATACCCCATTCTCATGATTTTTCAGGCTAACATATACCCATTCATGTGAGGACCATAAACTCCTTCATGTACTTCTTTCATTAATTTCTCGGCTTCTTCTTCATCTACATACGTTAGCAATATTACATCTGGTGATCTCTTGTATAACGTTGCTCCACTTAATAGGAAATGAGTAGCTAACCTTTTTAAAGTTCTTTCTATCTTTTCAATCAGCATCTTCAAGAAGTTCCCCCGTTTGGAGTAACCTTTTGATATCATGGTACCAAGGTTCTTTTGATTCCTTCTCTTCAACTACAAGGCAAAAAGCTGGTTTTTCTTCTACTTCAATCTTCAGGGTTTGAATTTCTATCCCATCCGTAATTTTCACCACTGACGCTAATGTAGCCAATGCATCGACAAATTGATTCTGGATCCTTGGAATGTAAGTGAATGAAATCTTCTAGAATTTTTCAATTAACTTTCCTAAATGTTCATGATAAGGTAGCAATTTCTCATCCTTCATCTTATACTCTCCCAAGATCTAGAAAATTATAAGGGAAGAGTCTCTATATACTTCAAGCTTTTGTATTCCCATATCTACCGCCATTTTGAGCCCCAAAATGTAGGCTTCATATTTTGCTATGTTGTTGGTATGGAAATGTTAATCTTGCTGCCACAGGGAAATGGTTACCCTCAGGTGATACCAATATTGCTCTTATCCCACATCTAAACATGTTGGCTGCTCCATCAAAATACATTTTCTACCTCAATTTTTCGCCACTCAATTCATTTGCCATCATCACATTTTCAATGGGAAATTGTGCTTTTGAACCATCATCCTCATCTTCTAATGGGTATTTTGCTAATTAATCAGCCATTGCCTACCCTTTGACTGAACTATGACTTACGTACCTGATATCAAATCTAGAAAGTAGCATCTACCACTTCAATACTCTTCCAATCAATGTCGGCTTTTCTGCTAAATACCTCAAAGTGTCATGTTTTGTCAATAACTCTATTAAATAATAGAGAATATACTGCCTAAGCCTATGCATCACCTATACTAAGGCACAACACGTTCTTTCCACTTCTGAGTATTTTTGCTCACCTTTTGTGAATTTCTTGCTCAAATAGTGTATAGAATGCTCTTTTCTTCCCATTTCATCTTTTGGCCCCAGCATACATCCCATCAACTTAGGAAAAATCATTAAGTAAAGGATCAAGGGCTGTCCTGGTGTAAGAGTTACCAACATAAGAGGATTAATGAGATATTTTTTTATTTCAGCAAATGCTTGCTCACACTCTTTATCCCATTTGATGGCGGCATTCTTTCTCAAAAGTTTAAATAACGGCTTGCATCTATTAGTTAACTGCGATACAAACCGAGCGATGTAATTCAACCTTCTCAACAGTCCCCGAACCTCTTTTACAATCTTAGGTACTGGCATGTTTACGATTACCTTGACTTCATCTAGGTCCACTTCGATTCCTTTACTACTAACCACAAAACCCAACAACTTACTTGAAGTTACTCCAAAAGTGCACTTTTCAGGATTTAACTTCAGTTGAAAATTCCTCAATCGTTCAAATAGTTTACGTAAAATATCTACGTAACTTTCATCCTCCTTAGATTTAGCAATCATATCATCTACATAAACCTCGATTTCCTGGTACATCATGTCATGAAACAAAGCTACCATAGCACGTTGATATGTTGCCCCAGCGTTCTTCAACCCGAAAGGCATTACATGATAACAAAACATTCCCCAAGTGGTAACGAAAGTTGTTTTGATTTCATCTTCTTCTGCCATTTTAATTTGATTATATCCCGAAAAACCATTCATAAATGAGAAAAGATTATTCCCAACTGTGTTATCCACTAATATGTCAATATGTGGCAAAGGAAAGTTATCTTTTGGTGTTGCCTGGTTTAAATAACGGAAATCTACACAAACCCTAACTTTCCCATTTTTCTTCAATACCGACGCCGGATTGGCTACCTATTCAGGGTAATCCGACACTTCTATAAACGCGACTTCAAACAACTTCTTCACTTCTTCTTTTATTTTGAGGAGTATGTCCAGCCTAAATTGTCTAAGCTTTTGTCTTTTCGGCTTAATTTCTTCCCCGGTTGGCAATTTATGAACTACAATAAGCGAATCTAAACTAGGCATATCTTTATAAGACCAAGCGAATATATCCAAATATTCTAATAGCAATCGTGACAACTCTTATTTCTGATCATCCATTAAATTACCACCGATTTTTAAGTTTCGTGGACTTTCCTCTGTCCTCAGATTAATCTCATCCATCAGTTCATCAATAATCACTCTACCCTGTTCATGTTGACGCCAACTCTCTTGAATTTTGTTTGGAGTCTCAATATCATCTCCGATGGCTGACCCAGTAGGGCCGAAGGTAAAATTAGTACTTTTATCATTTACATGTGCAAGATATCCATTACGTTCATCTTTTTTATCAAATCTGAAGAATAAAGGAAAAAAAGAAAAAGAACAATGAATAAATAATAAAGAAGAATTAATAAAAAGAAAGGAATGACTTTTATTGAATGAATGAATTTAAGTTGTATGAAAGGAAAAGTCTAACTAATCGGATAAATTATCGAAATCAAATGTTCCTAATTAATCTAATTTTACGTTTCTAAAGATACCTATTAATGGGAACGAAAAAACCAATTATACAGGGAAACTAGCTATCTTCCTTCTCGTCTGGACCGATGCTGCATTGCTAAGTCAAGATCTTGGACAGACTAGCTACTTCGGGTTCTTGAACACCAACTGGTACTGGGAATGTTTGACGGATGTCCGGAAAGTCCATGTAAGCATAGTACAGCTGATCTCCTCTTTTGCTTCTAGTTTTAGCCTTCAATTCTTGAATCTCCTCTTCAGTGGGCTCATACCCAAGCCTGAACGTTCCAATCTACTGCTTAGGCTGTTTCAAATGACCCTGTACCCCCTGTCTTGCTTCTTCGATCACACTAACTTCGTAGAAAATCTGTAACCCTAGCTCTTCCAATTCTTCATCCCTGACATAGGGAATAGTCGTCTCTTTGTAAATCTCGCAATCTTGCTCCCCGAGAATGGTAAACAACTGCCCGTTGGCTATGAATTTCGTTTTCTGATGCAGGCTAGATGGAATTATAACTACTGAATGTATCTATAGTCATCCTAACAAAAGGTTGAAAGTTCACGATATATACAGAACTTGAAAGGGAATAGTAAACATCTATAGGCCAATCTCGACTTGTAAGCCAATTTCTCTAATTATCTCCCTTTTTTATCCATCAAAAGCTCTTATTGAAATCGAGTTAGGCTTTATCTTAATTGCATCCACTCTAAGTAAATTTAGTGTTGCCAATAGACATACGTTTAATGATGACCCATTATCTATTAGAACTCAAGCAACCACTTTCCTTGCATACGTAACCACTATGAAGAGGGGCTTTGTGTGCTGGTTTCCTTCTTTACCTAACTCATCTGGCGAGAATGAAATCTGATCCATTGCAAATATTAAGTTCACCACTAACCCCAGTTTTTCTATAGAAATCCCTTCAAGTACTTTGATATCCTTCAGAATTTTGATTAATGCCTTTTGATGAGTATTTGATGACAACAGCAAGCCCATTAGGGAGATCTAAGCTAGTACTTTGGCTAACTGATCCATTATCTTATACTCACTGGCTTTCACTATTTTCTTGACAACATTCTGATCTTTAGCATCTGTATCCTCAAAGATCTTTCAAGAAGCCTCTTCCACAATAGACTTTCTCTTGGCTTCCTTGTTCTGATCATAAACTCGTCCCAAGTGCGTAAGCCCACCGACCATGGGTGATGAGGCCTTGGTTGTCTAATTCACCACCTAGTGATCTAGAGGTGCTGCTTTGTAATTCTCTAGTGCTATTAGGACATTAAAAGCAATCTTCTTGGGCTTTCCTAATTCCTCAAACTTCTTAGTCTCCCTGTCATACTAAAAAACCAATAGCTTAGGCCCATCTCTAATCATTCCAACCATCTTAGCCCTCTTCTTAGCTTCTATAATAAGTTTGTCTTCTTTCTCAAATTCTAGACCCCATCCAATTGGTAGGGCGTTAGCATATATAGCGGGCAAACTAGCGTAATCCACCAAATACTCAAACTTCCTTGATGGTTCTCCTAGGGTATCAATCGTCAGATCTCCGGCTTCATATCTTTTTCTAAGCTCCTTTTAAGTACTTCTCTTTTACGGTTTTGGAATCATCATAGCCATAATATCAGCTTTCTTTATCTTCCCATCCTCCAACAATTGATATATTGCCAGTCTAACCCAAGTCCTATCCCTGAGATTCATATTCTGCAAATGCCTGGTTTGCCTCAGATTCCAAGCTATCTCCTCAATAGTGATGAGGAGACTGTCTAGATTGATCTCTGGTTCAGAAACTTCAGCAATAGTCACATTGATCGAATTTCCATGATTCGATAAAGGGTTATTACCCACATTAGGAGTGGGAGTCTGAATGAAAACTAATTGAACTAGTTTGGCGTCAATAAGATCCTAGATCTTATGTCTGAGTCTCCAACATTGATTTGTAAAGTGCCCTACTTACCCCAGATGATAGTCACATCGAAGCTCCAGGTTATAATCCTTCAGTCTTTGTCCTTCCCTCGATATTTCAAACATCAAGAGATTCTCCTTCCTTAATTGTACAAGAACCTGGCTTAGAGGAATGGGAATATGTATGAACTATCTTCTTTATGGGCGGTTGTTCTAATTTGGACTTAGCGAAGGATTAGATCCTCCAATCATGGCTACTGATGTTGCAGGTCCAACAAGGTTGCTGGTATTAACAATGCTTATAGTGGTTTTTTTGGTTTTGTTGGAAAATCTTGGGGGAGGTGTCTTCTTCTCAGCTGCTTCAGGATTAGGAAGCCTCCCGGTAGCAATAGCTTCCTCAATTCGATACCTTGAGGCTATAATTTCTGCAAAGTTAGAGGCAAGGTGCCCAACAAAATGTTGGTAATAGGGGCTTCCAAGAGTATTAATGAAAGTGAAGGTCAGATCCTTCTCAGTTAAGGGTGGAGTCACCCTAGCTGCCATGCCCCTCCATCTCTGAGCATATTTTTTAAAGTTCTCATTGGCCTTCTTTTGTAGATTATTCAGATCCCACATAGATGGGGCCACTTCGATGTTGAATTTATACTGGTTGTAGAAAGCTTGTACTAACTTATCCCAAGTATCTATCTCATTCAAATCTAACTGGGCATCCCAAGTTAAGGCGAGCTCAGTCAAGCTGTCCTAAAAAGTCTAGACCATCACTTTGTCATACTTCGTATATTTTCCCATTTTCCTTATGTACAACATAGTATAGAGCTTTAGGCAACCAGTCCCATCGTATTTCTCGAATTCCGACACTGTAAATCTTTCCGGGAAGTCATCGTCTTCATATGTTGGCAAGTTGATCATCCCTATCTATTTAAACTCGTTAACCATTTTTAGGGTTTTCATCTTCTCGGTCAACTTCTACATAAACTTGCTTTTCATCTCCCAATGTTTCTCTTCAATCTCCTTCCTCCATACCTCAACATTAGGGGCTGATTCTTCATCTTCCGGTTCAGGGGGGAGGGGTCGTTTCTACATTCCAATTTGGGTTGACTTAAGATTCTTGTCTGTCGTTAAGAATCCTAATAGCTTGAGTGAGAGTTTGAATCTATTCGACCATCTTATTCATGCTTTCCTCTAGAGTTGCTACTCTCGGGTCGGGCTCGGTTTAACTAACATTTCCAATACCTTAAGTTGACATCCTAGCTTTAGAACGAGTAAATATCAGGCTTCTAACTGAGCCTATTTGTTTGGACACTACCTTTGAAATCCTACGCAAAAACCTAAGTTTTATACTTTTTGGTGAATTAAAGTTTTTTTTTTTACCTTTTTGTTGTGATTTTTGTTGTTTTGTTGTTTGCCTCTTTTGTGTTTTTTTTTTTTAATTTTATTTTTTAAAAAAAGTCAACTAAACAAATAAATAAATAATAATAATGATGAGTAAGAGACTGCGCAATTAATGAAAATTTTATTTACTAAAACTGTAAATTTATTAATCATAAGATCCAACTTATACAATGGACTAAAAGAAAAGAGAAGAAAAACTCCTAACTAATCTTCCTAAAAACTTAAATCTTATATCTACAAGAGCCAACGAATCTGGCTGGGATGGGCTTCATCAACTTCCCTCATAAGTCTTTGTACCGTAACATCCCTTTCATGGATCTTACTCCTCAAGAATTGATTTTCCTTCAATAGTCTTTCATTTTCCAGCTTTAACTCTTCAACGATTCTCTTACTTTCTTAAAACTATGCTTCAACGCTGGCCCATATGGTGTCTCGATAGGCTTACTTAGTAGGTGAAAGACATGCTGGTTTTGACTCATGTCTGAATACGTCGGGAGCTTCCTATCGTATCTTTCCAATCTTCTCTAACTGATCATAAATGAACTGCTTGGTGGCACAATATTCTCTGACTTTGCCTCTCAAAGTTCCCACGTTAACTATCTTTTTTACTTCTCTCCGTTCTCACAACTTTATGAGTTCTACTAGTTGTTGAATCAAAGTAGCCATAGGTAGACAAGGATCTTAATAATTTATCATGACGACATCCAAGGAGTCTTTATAGGCTATCTCTTGAAGTGGACTCAATTGTTTAGTGACACAAGCTAGGAAGTATCCTGTACAATCAATAATATCGATAAGGAGAACTCTTGCATAGTTGGCACACCCTAAGATGGCTTAAGTGTAGTAACTCCATCTAGCTATCCACATAAAGTCTATTGGCTGCATTTTGCTAATAACTAACACCCATATATTAAACTGAGCTTCATCTGGTACCTTGAGGTGGCAAGCAAAGTTGTCAATTAGATTCATATTTTCAGTCAGGGACTCTTTAAGAAGATTCCCTCCATATCCCTATGTGTGACTGAGAAACCATACGACAAAGATTGTAGGGTTAGCTATGAAATAACCATACTACTGCTTCTTCAAGTGGGTAAGTGTCCTAGACTGTTTTACTAGTAATGCTAGTATATATGATTTACTGGCTAGGAACTGAGTCACTAGCTCAGCAACCCTATAATGGACTTGACCATATCTGAAGGGAAATAGCACTGTTCCAAACACTGCTACAATAAATGCATTAACCCTCTTTTCGGCCTACAATTCATATCCTCCACAGAAAATCTAACGATATCTTTTATAGGCATTTGGGCTTGAAAACCACTCCAATAATCTTAAGATGCTAAGAAATTTCTGGCTTTCTGAAGACAAGAATAGCGCCAAGGCTAACTTCTTGACTCCCAATAATGTCATGAAAGCTTTCTTGGGTTGGACTCTGAGATCAGGGATAGCTATGCCTACTTTGAGAGGCAGGGGATTGAGTAGCTGCGAGTACTTTCTATAGTGGGTGTCAATACCTGTAGGCCGAAGTTGAAAGCTACAAATTCCAGATCCCAATAATGGATAAGGGCCTGAATTAGAGGCCAGTAGAGCTAGACCTGCATAAGGGATATGACTGGCTCGATCTTCTTGCGAATGTGGTCTTGTTTGATAGGCGGAAGCTAGTTCAACCAATCTTTCAAGATGGCCTCAAGGAAGGAGTACTTATCCAACTAAACTTCATGGACGGGCTCTAGACTGACACTACCTTGACTCTCCATATCTATATTACAAAAAAAAAATATAAACAAAATAACACTACCCTGACTCTCCATATCTATATTACAAAAAAAATATAAACAAAATAAAAGGCAACAATTATTTACAACAAGGCCACTAACTTTAGAATAAAGTTGGATATGATGTTAATAATTTCGCAGCCTTTTCAAAGATTTTCTTAGAAATTGCACAGCCTTTCACTAACTAAAGAGCACTAAAATAAAAAAAAATAAAAAAATAAAACACATATAACATAAGGAAATAAAATATTCATAGAGAAACGAGCACAAAAATGCAATATGTTACGTACAGATGCAATACAGTAGGGTTGGTAATTAATAAATTATAGGAAGTATGATGAATCCGCGATCAAGGAGCACCCTTATATATAAGTAGGTTCAAAATAGGATTTTTTTAAAAAAAAATGAAACTTGCGAATACTTATATATAAAAGTTACTGGTTGTTTTTCTTAAAGAATAAGATTAGGCCAACCACAAATTGATTGAGCTTTTCCTATAATTTAAGAATAACTATTCCTTTTTCGAAAAGGATGATGCAAGAGAGTGGGGTCTACGAATCCCAGGCTCTGTAGCTCCAAAGCTTTCCGAAGGGAAGCCTAGTGGGCTACATCGAAGCCTGAGTAGGCTCGCCTATCACCGCCAGGCAGAGGTAAAGACCCCAACAGCTTGAGGGTTACACAATGACGGCCCGTCTTAGGTTCCTAAGGTAGCCTAGGTTCGGCCACGTCTAAACATACAAATGGTTAATAAAAAACCCTCCTTAATTCCCCTAAGGGGCCCATTGGGCTAAGCATTTTCTTATTAAGGCTTGCATTACTAAAAAACAATTAGTACAAATATAATATAATATAAAAAGAAAATTATAATATAAAAGTCCATCAAAATTTTTTTAACTTTCACATGTCTGGCCCACCAAGCTTCCCCAATAGAGTCATCAATTTTGTTGAGCCTTATTTTGATTTCCTTAATTTAACCTATATTAAACCCATCCCACTTAATATAAATTACTTGACATTAAACTAAGGAAAAGAAAAATTTTTTACAAAAAAAATATGGAGTTGCCAACCAGTTCAACTAGTAAAAAAATAAAATTAGGATTTTCGAGTGTGAAAACTTTAATTTGACCACTAGTCTGCGAATATTCTAAAAAATTAATTTTTAGAAAATTGAACTAAAAAACCGGATTCGGGGGCTAACTTATTAAGACTAAGTCACTTGTGAAAATTAAAGAAAAAAATTGATGGGCTTTATTTTTGTAATTTTTCTAAAAATATACCTAAATTCATAAAATGTAATTAAAAATGATTTTTTATTTGTTTTTTTATTACAAATTTCTAAAAAAAAAGGAAAAAAATTTTCTTTTTAGATAGTTACCCCAAAGGTCGGGATCAAACCAGCGATAATTCTTTTTTTACAAAATTTTTAATGGGTGGGTTATTTTTATTTTAAAAACCGAGTCAATTTTACCTTTTTTATCAATTTATTATTTTAAGAAAAAAAACCTAAGAAATCTAATTTTTCCAAATTAAATAAAAAAACCCTAACTAACTAAATCTTTTTTTAAAAAAAAAAAACTCAATTTAGATCTTTTTTATTTTTCCAAAACCCCTATGTGTAAAAAAAAAAATTCACTTTTATTTAAAAAAAAATTATTTACAAAAAAAAACTTAATTCAATTAAATTTTATTGGAATGGCTTTAAAAAAGTTGCAATAAATAATAACAAAAAAAATCCTACACTCAAACACAAAAATAGTTAATAAAGGAAAAAAAAATAACTAATAAAGTAAATTAATAAAAATTAATGAAATAAATAAATAAATGAAAATTTACCTAGCGTCGGATCATGTCGGTGTTGGGCAATGATGGACAAACGTTTGGGCGAGAGCTGAGCAACACTGGAGCGCTATTAAGCAAAATTGGGTAAGAGCTGGACGACACTGGATATGTACGGAGGCACTACTAGACGTGTACGGAGGCACTACTAGGCGTGTACGGGGGCACTACTGAGCAAGCATGGGCACCATGGGCGAAGGACTAGGCGGTGGCTTGGGCGATTACGAGTGATATTGGGCGTATACGAGGGTTATGCTATGGACGATGCAAGCAAGAGTTAGGTGACAATAAGCAGTGCTATAAGCAATAAGGGCGGTACTGTGGGCGATAGTGGGCGATGCTATGGGCGACGCGGTAATACTGGGTAATGGTGCATGGTGTTGTCGTGGTGTTGTGGTATTGTGGGTAGCAGCTTGGGTGGTAGCGTACCGTAGTTTAGGTAGTGGCACGTATTGGTTGTGTGGTGGCGCATAGTAGTCTATGAAGGAATGTGATTAAAAAAAAAGAAACTTTTTCAAATCCCTTGTCAACATGCTATTTATAAACCCAAAATCAAATCTTTTGTATCAAAAATACAATTGCAATTCTTCAAAGATTCACCCTAACTTTTAGAAACTACAATTTAGTTCGAGCTTTTTCTTTCCAAGCCTGATCTGATTCGATTAAATATAGCCCAATAACTTAACGAATCCTTATTTGAGCCCCTAAATTAGATTAATTTAATTCTATATTGGTCTAGCCCAAAATTAATTAATTAAGTCCATCTCATTACCTTACCCAATAACCCAACTTAATACGACTTGACTCATGACTCAACTTGCTACAACTTAACTTAATTTTCTTTTTTATTTTTTATTTTTATTTTATTTTTCTACTTTTGTGTTTATTTATTAACCTGGCTCAATTAACAAAATTGGCAAAAATGAGGTATCTACAATAATCTATTTAGAGAATTTTGTGATGCGTACCAATCAAGTTGTGTTATTAGTGTTGCGATCTCACTTCCACTAATGTCACCCATAAATATAAATTTACCCTTTTTTTTTAAATAGTGGAATGTTATACTATTAATTGACTTACTTGTGAATAGAAATAATTAAATTTTAGTTCAAACTACAAACTAACAGCAAGCATACCAGTCTATTAATAGTATAAGGAGAGTAATCGAGGTCATATTTTGTAATGAAGGAAAGAATAGAATTTAAAAAAATAACTAAGTACTAGATTATACTATTTCTATCCTAATCTAGGCAATTGATTTAGCACTTTTAGAGAAGAGAAAATTCGAATTATCTAAAATAAAAAGAAAAACTACAATGGAATTGTAATACCCTAAGATTCGAGCCAATGTAGTAACCTAGGTTTCTAGCCCTTCAATTTAGGGCATCAATCAACGTTATTCATTTTAGTTCAAACTTCATAATAAAGCTAGAAAAGTTAGAAAAAGTATCATAATAAAGTCAATTTCTCAAAAGTAAATTATATAAAAGAATTAATTTGATAAAAAAGTTAATTTATCGATAAAGTCAATAATTATCAAAAATGTAAAATTCGAGCTTAGAGATATGATAAAATATTAGAGATAAATTATTTAACTTATAAAAACAATAAATGAAGTTGAATTATATATAATATAAATGCATTTACATAAAATATACATTATATGTATTAAATCTATACATATAATAATAAATTATAAAAATAAGGTAAATTAATATAAAATAATTGAAAATCTTCTAGAAAATAATTTGGTAAGTCACCAAATGATGTGACAGCATGAGATTAAATTAAAAAACATGAGTCATCACTTGGATAAAGTAAAATGCCACCATAAGCTTAAGATTTCTAAGCAATTGACATGTGTACGCCACATGTCACAATTTTATCCTAAGAAAAATTAGGAAAAAACTAGAATAATAAAAGAAAAATAGAGCACAAAACAAGGGAAAGGCTGCTCATGTCCGATTCACAAACCAAACCACAACTCAACATTGAGCCACTTTGGGGTTTAAAGTTCTACCGCAAGAGGAGGTCTCTTGACAAGTTGGGCAGTTGGAGGTCACCGATTTAGGTGGACCAAGATTCCGCTCGTATCTTATTTAATTTTCTAAAAATATTAAATGTTATTGATTAATTATGAAAAATTATTTCCTATGATTATTTTAGATATAGGCTATTGTAGTAATTTTATTTTAATTCAATAATTAGTGGGAGTATAGGTTGCTTAAGAAAGTGCCCTATTTAGGCGAATTTTAATTGAATTTTTAGAAATATTAAAAATTGTTGTTGTGAGCTCAATTTTTGTATATAATATGCTTAATATATTTAGTTAATTATAGTAACAAAATTTTTTTAAAATAAGTATGTTTACTATTTATTATATTTATTTCAAATAAAACTTAGGGCTTATTCATTAATTTCATAAAACTAACAGTTTTGTTACTTTATTAAAATAATTAATTTTTTATGAAATTAATGAATAAGCCCTACATGTTTTGACCTATGGAAGTTTATAAGGATATTTGGAACAATTAGTTATGTCTCACACCTAAATTTGTTTATTTTTCCTAATTTTTTGTAATTTTAAGCTAAAACCACTATTTTGGTAAAAATAAATAATATGCTAGTTTAGTATAATTAATAGTCCATAATTAAACTACACATTTTTATGAGTCTATAGGATTTTTCGTGAAATTAATCGGGCTTATATACTATTTATTACGTATTTTCCTAATATAAGCTTATATCTTGACCTAATATGTAAAATAGTAAATAGTACTATTATGATAATTGATAAGATAATATGAGATTAGTATTTTAGGTACAAAATAGATGTTGTTCAAGTTTGGAAAGTGTGATTTTTAGGGTTTTTAATTTAAGATTAAAGTTTATGCGGGTCAATTACGAAGTTACGGTAACGTACGATTGAATCGGTAGTGATAAAGAGTATTTTCAGACTTATAATCATATTAATTAGTCTTGTTTCTTAAGATATATTAATAGTACTTGAAAAAATGATCATGACAATATAAAATTTACTAAAATCGGATAAAAAATAAATAAGATACGATCAAATGAAGTTTAAAAACGCGGTAGTAAAAGCTTATAAGAGTTTAAGTTTGACTTGTAATTGACTTAGAGACTGTGTTTATATTTTCCGAGGTGTGATAAGTGAGGAAGGACTTTGTCCAAAGTTTTAGATTTTGCACTAGTATTAAGCCTTAGTAAGTGACTCTAACCCATGCTTGGAGTAGACATATTACTACTCATAATACTACGTATCATTTGATGCTATGTTGATTGAACATAACCAAACCTTGGTTAAACTAATATGCTGTTGTAATAGATACTAATGTGGTGTTTTGAATGGGGGTAGCTATATCTTGGTTAAATTGTTATATTGCTATGTTGAATATTGATGTAGTGTTTATAAATGATTGTACTAACTTAGAAAGTCAAGTGATTGCTAACCCAATCTTCTAGGTGTTCACCTAAGTGAACTTTAAGTAAGATATTAGATTTCCACTAGAGAGGGACTGAAAACTATACTCAAATAACTAAGTTGAATAAGACCTAAAGATTGGTTGTACTAAATGATATACTTGACTTATTATTGCATAGCAGGGCATGACATAGCACAAAAGAGACCAACAGGTCAGAAATTTTCAAAATTAGGCTTCCGAGTGATCAAGAAAAACCATGGCTTTATAAACTCAATTTTGGAAGCATATAGATTCTCATTACCTAAGCAACTTGACTACATTGGTAGTCCGATTTGGTAAACTACTCTCTATAGTTTGATTTGGTAAAAACAGAGTTAAGGGTGCTATTCCTAAGCAACTCCTTGTAAACTCTAGGTTCCTAGACATTGTATCCAAATTTCTAAGTATATTGACTAATCGGATGAGTGAGTCAAAGGGCATAAGATATCGATACGGATGCATGCCACATGTATAAGCATAACATTCTACATTATTAGTAATAAATACCTAGTCTGGCTAATGTATATGTGAAGTTGAACCCAATGGTTATGATTAAAATGTTTAAGTTGTGATATTGTCTGTATTATGTTGTTTGTTATCCACTCTCAGTCAACTTTAATAGCTGATTGGATAAAATGTTTTATCCTCAAATTAACAGGATCTTGAAGGGCCCAACACTAAGGTAGATATATTCCGAGAGCGTTAGTTAGAGTCAACGACTTTTGGATGGAACCTATGTTAAGTCAAAAGTCTTACTATTTTGAAGAAGAAAAAAAAAATAGTTCATGTTTTGATGTAAATATTAGGCTATATATATAGCACCCCTATTATCACATAAATAAAGTTATCTTTTGATGAATGAGTAGGTCAAATTAAGTTTTAACAGGTATTCCTATGTAATGGTGCATTCCGTACTAAGCTGGGATGTGACAAGAATTAAGTGTAGATTTTAGCAAATTTCTTAATATTGGGACGTGCATTGCTCTATAAAAAGATGTATGAGTAATAAGCAAATAATCGTTTGAAATTGTTGTGGTCATGCTATTATAATATTTATGATAGTGTAAATATGGATTTTACTCACACTCAGAGAATTTATTCCACTTTCATTTCTTAAATTCTATCATGTAGTAAGAGCATTGTATTATCAATCTCTTGTCTACACTATCAACTAATCATTCGAGTCCCACCACTACTTAAATAACTATGTTAGAATTGATTTCTCATTCCAACAAATTTTAGGGAAGAATTATAACGGAGGGAATTAATGTTTAAGGTAAGTTCAAATAACGTATCAATGTTTTAAAAAATTCAAATAAGGGATTAACGTTTCATAAAGTTGTTCAAATAAGGGATAAATGTTTTAAAAAGTTTAAATAAGTGATTAACGTTTCATGAAGTGGTTCAAATAATTTTATAGATTAGCTATTGTCAATCCCTCAATTGAATCACTTTGTGAAACATTGATCCCTTATTTAAACTTTTCGAAACATTTATCCCTTATTTGAACTACTTTGAAATGTCGATCTCCTATTTGAACTTACCCCCAAACGTTAATCCCTTCCATTGTAATTTTTCCAAAATTTTAGCTCCGGTAAGTACAAGGATTTGATCCTAATTCTCAAGAATTATCCATCCAAATTAGGAATCTAAGATTCTACTTGGGGTTTTCAAATCCTATTACAATATCTACACCCTATTAGGATAACAAAGGGAAGGCCCAATGTATGGGAACCGCTACCTAACTCAACATTAATCAATACTCAAGTTATACCTAATTAAACTATAAAACTAAGTAAAATTCCATGCTTGCACTATCACAATACAAGAACATCAATAACCACAACTACTTTCATTATGTTTACACACTACCCATCGACACCATAAGCATTATTCAACACATTCATGGAAGATAAGCATTTAACAAATAATACATATCAACAAAAATAAACATTGCATTAAACATGGAAAAAGTATAAAAAACATCACAAACCAAGCTCCTCAACCTCAATAATGGAGTTCCTCAAGAATTTCCGAACAATCTTCATGAATGCAATGGAAATCCCATAATCCAAACCTTAAAAAGAGTTAAAATCCACTAAAAGTCCATGTTACAAACATGAAAATACAGAAAAATGCCATGGAAATTATAAAACTACCCTAAAAGTAACCTAAGATAGCTTAAGGAGAAGAGAGTAGCGGAAACTAGAACCCTAAACCCTAAAAATTGCAAAACAAAATCTGTAGAAAATGAAGAAGAAGAATTTTTTGTATTAGGACACTACCGTTATGACGGTATATTGCTAGTGTCATACTATTGAATAGGTGTCATCACAGCTCATCTTTTTTCTTTAATGAAACGGTGCGTTTTTGTGCCAAGAGTTTAGTATACCATTATGACGATAATTGGGAATACTGTCATGATGGTGTGGTCTACTCCTTATGATACTTCCACACATTCTATTCAGGATACCAACACGTATACCAGCTTGACGGTTACTCAAGTTGGCTCTTCAATTCACCTACCAACATGACAGTAATTAGGGATATCATCAAGGTGGTAGTTCCAGCTCCATGTTTTCTTCTTTTTCTTAATTTTTGGCTTCTTAAATGGGGTTACCATGTAATGGTCCTGGAACTACCATTGCAAAGTAGCCTCAGGACCTGCAAGATCAAACACCAAAAACTTAAATTCTTTAAATATATACTACTTTTAAGCACTAAAACACAAAAAGTATGAATTACACTTATGTTGAGAAATTATATGTGATTTTAATGAAAATTCATACACTTTGGCTCAAAAATCTATTGAATCGCATATAATTATTAGAGAAATCATTCAACTAAGTGTATGGTTTCGTGCACTTATCAATAACCCCAACTTTATAACTTGCTTGTCCTTAAGTAAGCTTAACCCACTTGTAGAACAATGAGTCAAAAATGGATTCTCTACTCTTTGGTTATTAAGTCTATTCCCTAGTTTATACATACTAAGTTGTACTTTTTTCAATTTAGCTTTTGGAAAGCAATTAATTGTTCATGAAAGTTAAGTAAATGGTTGAATGTGGCTAATCAAATATCCGAGAGAATTAATGAACTAATCCATGGTTCATAAAATTAAGCCTCTTATTTAACTCAAGATTGAATAACCTAAGATCAAGTAAGTTGTCACAAGAGAAGAGAAAGGCCCTTACAATTTATAGATTGAACAACATGTATATAGCCCTAATCCTTTCCCTTAAGCCAACCATAGTTTAGAAAAAAAAAATGACAAGATTGAATTATTCTTTACTTGAATCTCCCAAAAATTTTTCAATTTTCTTACTTATGACCATGTTTTGTTCATGCATCCTAAACTTTTGTTCAAGGGAGCTCTTAATTCCTTACCTTTTCCCTAAGTGAATACTAAGGACTCATGAACCTATTCCAAAATTCATCATTCTAGAATATGTACCAAGTACTTATTGAGCACCCTGGATATTCACCAGTGGTCTCTTTTTCTTTCCTTTTGCTTTTTGTTTTATTTTTCTTTTCTATTTTTCTTTTGGTTGGGTTTACCCCTACTTTTGAATTTTAGCCAATTTTCATTCTATTTTTTATTAGGAAATCCTTTTCCAAACCAAAACAATTTCAGCATGTTTTCTAATACTATACTTAGCTGCTTGGAAATTCAAAGAGCACGATACATGGAAATCAATTTTCTAAAAAGTAAACACCTAACTCTAAGCATTGGCATCATCTTATTCTTAGCTTATGAATCTAAAGTTAAATACAAAGGGTAACGATCTAATCTAAAAATTTTGTCGATTATTTCTAGAGTAATGTAAAAAGTTCACTCCATTTGTTTATTCATGAACACGATAAAAACAAAAATTACTCGCTCTTTTTCAACATAACTTAAAAATTTCAAGAAAATAAAATAGACTTAGCAACCAAATACTCAACACAAATATAATATCACTTCAGCAGAAAAATTACAAACTCAGCTTCAATCCACTTCACATATTCCCTACCCTTAACTTTTATTTCTCATATCAATTTATCTCATCATCAAATATAATTTAGAAAGGTAGTGTTAGAACAAGACTGTCATGAAGATTAAGCTAAGCTACTTTGTCTTGTTTTCTTCTCATTACTTAGGTCCTTGTGAAGATAACCTCAAGCCTCTTTAAAGATCTATAAAAGAACAAAAACCATCTCAAAGTATCTTATTTTTCTATCTTCTTGAAAACATAAAATAAAATTGGAACAACTTAAAGGAAAGTGCGTGGAAATTGAATAAAACTAGTGAGTTGCCTCTCATCCACTACTTAGGTTTTAAGTCCCTTATTCGAACCCTTCATTATGGTTATCTTGGTGGATCTTTCAGTTATAAAATTGTTTTGTCTTTTGTTAAATCTTCTCCTTCATGAAAATGTTTTAAGAGTTGCCTGTTTAACTTGAATGATTCTCTAATCTCTCCCTTTATCTCAATAGTCCCATACAAATGAACCTTAGTCTTAACATAAGGGCCTCTTCATTTAGACTTCAATTTCCCTAGAAAAAGTTTCAGTCGAGAATTGTATAATAACACTTTTTGTCTCTCTTAGATTCTTCACTAAAGAATTCTTTTATCATGCCATCTTTTGGTCTTCTCCTTATAAATCTTAGCATTCTCATAGGCTCCATTTCTGAATTCTTCCATCTCGTTCAATTGAAGCAATAGATTTCCCACAACAGTTTCAAAGACTTTACCACCCAATAGGCCACATGCTCCAATTTAACTAAAAGGTGACGAGCTTTACCAAATACCATACAATATGGTGACATTCCAATGGGGTTCTGATAGGCTATATGTATGCTACAATGCATCATTAAGCTTTTGCGAGCAATTCTTCCGAGAAGTGCTGACTATTTTTTCCAAGATACGCTTCAACTCTCGATTCAATAACTCGACTTGGCCACTCGTCTGAGGATGGTATGGAGTCTTTACCTCGTGGTTGACCCCATATTTAGCAATTAAGTTATGTAGCTGCTTGTTGCAAAAATGAGATCCTCCATCACTAGTGATTGCTCATAGATTTCCATATCTAGTAAAGATGTTATCTTTGAGAAATTTTAGCACTTCTCTTGAATCATTCGTGGGTAAGACTACAACTTCAACCCATTTGCTCACATAATCTACTACACCAAGATATATTTGTTTGAGTTGGATGGGGGAAACGGCATCATGAAATCAATCCGCATACATCAAGTATCTCTACTACTAGAATTCTATGCTATGGTATATCATACCTCTTGGCCACATTTCCAATCATCTAACATTGTGAGCACCTTCTAACAAATTCTTTGCAATCTTTAAATAATGTAAGCTAATAAAATCCACATTGAAGCACATTTGTAGCTATTCTTGTTTCGCCATAGTGTCCTCCTACTTCACCTAAGCCTAAGCTCAAGGTCTCGAAGGACTAACGAAGCAAATTCTATCTTCCCAGCCAACTCCAATCGAGGCCAAACTGATCCTCATTGCCAACTAAATTGTTCAACCATTCCTGCTCTACTTATGCCAACCAGCGGCTCGACAATACTTGTGCCGAGAACCCCAAGATGTGTCCAAACTAACATCTCCTTAGAAGAACCCCTAAGTCTACTCAACATCTCTACTTAGTAACTTTTAGCAAGACTATACAGCTCTGTCTGTTTTTACTAAAAACACCTTAACGACTTATCTCCATGCATCTATCACCACATGAGGAGGATTTGTTACACCAATTACTAATTTCTTTGGTTTTTCATTTTTATCCTTTATTATTCCTTATACATTACTTCTTTTAGACAATACCTTTTTTATCTTTTCCATTTTAGGTTAGTTGCCTTAACTTTTCAGGTATAAATACCCTTGTATTAGGCAGCTACAAGAGCAAAGAACTAAGATATTGAATATATTTCACATTTCCTTTCATAAGCTAGTGTGCTTACTCCTTTCCCTACTCTTATCCTAACCCCTAAATAAAGTTAAGTGGCAAATGACCTCACTGAGCTGCTCGTGCATCATATCAAGTTATCTTTGTGAGTTCGTGAAGTTTCCTTAGTGCGTCATTTCCTTTGAACCATTCATAGTTTGCTTATTTATCCAATTTTCTTGTTTTTGCTTTGCATTCCCTCAACTTCCACTTCAAGCTTTCTGTAAGCTAAGATCCACCATGATACGGTCACCCTTGTCTACCCTTAGCGTAACCTATCATCTTAGTATCAAAGTAGAGGTTCGTAACGAGTAGGTTATTATTCAGCTGTAATTATTACTGTGTAATGTGTAGTATTGGTTGGAATAGGGTATACTATGGTTGTACTAAAGTTAACAGGAAGCGTGTTGGTTTACTACTAGGTATGCACCCTATTATACACTGTTTTGGGCTATGGAAACAAAGCAAGTAGTAGTAATCGTAAGTTTTCTATGAAATAGTGTGTTAGGTGTTTAGGAACCATAAGTGTGTGTTATTCTATAGGAAACCCCAAGTGTTGTTTGTTCTTATAAGCATGAAGTTAAGTAAAGAATGACTAATTCAAGTGTAAACGCTAGTATTGGAAATGATAATAGCGACGTTTTCCACAACAACCGACAACCCCAAAATACTCCTAGAAGCACTGACAAACAGTTTGATGAAATGGCCAATTTGATAGCCAACCTAACCAAAACTGTTCATACATTAGCCTTTTAGCCTACTAATGCTACTCATAACACCTCCCAAACTGCTCAACCCGTAAGAGGAAAAATCCCAGCTTGACGGAAGAGTAGGATAAGGTGCACAAAGGAGGATAGAATTAGGTGAAGTAGATGAAGAAGAAGAGTATGTTGAAGTAGAAGAACAAGCTTAAGTACACTGAGCTAAAGACCTTGTGAAGCTTCAAATTCCAAATTTCAATGGTTCTGGAAACGTTAATGACTATCTCGTCTAGGAAGAAAAAGTAAAGCGAGTCTTTGACTACTACTAATATGAGGATAGTGAGAAAATGAGAGGTGCTACTATAGAGTTCTTAGGATATGCTCTAATGTAGTGGAGAAACTTCAAAGCCATGAGAAGGAGAGAAGGATACAAAGAAGATAGCACGTAGCTTGAGATGAAAAGAGTCCTCAAAAATCATTTATATCGGATACTTACTTTCAGGATATTTTAGCTCAACTTCAAGAGCTAAAACAAAGAAGTTGAACTATTGATGAGTATGTTCTCGAATTCTAAATGCTTATGATCCAGTGAAAAGTGGATAAACCTTTAACCTAAACAATTTCCAAATTCCTCACTAGATTGGGATATGATATTTGAGACATAGTAGAATTATAGCACTTTACCATACTAAATGAGGCCATCAAAATGGCCTAGCGAATCGAGAGACAACGGAGGAATAGGTCAAGGCGACCTCCAATGAGCCACTTAGAGCGATAGCCAAGCTCCCCGAAGTGTTGACTCTAATAGCAGAGTTAAGGCAATGATTGAGTTAAAGGGTCGCCCTATCAACCAAGAGTTGCCAAAGAAAACCTATGAGAAGGGACAAGGATCTAGGACGAAGACGAGCCAGATCAAATGCTTTAAATGCCAAGATTTGAGCACATGTTTGCCCAATGCCCAAATGAACGAACTCTGATCATTAGGGGAAATGCATCGAAGATTAAAGTAGACAGTATGGACAAGGAACCCGAGGAGAAAAAAGAGTTGGAGGAAGAAACTAAGGTTAGTGACGAGTTAATTGAGGAAGATGCATTTACTAAGGATTCAAACAAGTTGACCTTAGTTGTCAAATGAGCAATGAGTGTTGAACCCTCGATTAAGGAAGAGCAACACGAGAACCTGTTTAATGGACAAGTATGTGCACTCATAGTAGACAATGGAAGTTGCACTAATGTAACATCTGCCAACCTAGTTTGGAAGCTCAACTTGCCAACCATTTTACATCCGAAGCCTTATAAACTACATTGGCTTAACAAAAAGGGAGCACTACATGTAACTCAATAAGTATTGCTACTAATCTCTATTGGAAACTATTCTAATGATATCCTTTGTGACGTGCTACCTATGTACGCTTCCCATGTGCTGCTAAGCCAACCATGGCTATTTGATCAAAGGGTCATTCACGATGGATTTTGGAACATGTATGTGTTTGAGAAATATGGGAGAAAAATCACCTGGAACCCTATCACCCCAATTCAAGTAAGCAAGTTACAAGCCAAATTAGCTCGAGGATTAAAGAAGGCTTTGATTCTAAGTAGAGCCAAGCTCTGAGAAGTCATCATGTCTAACATGTCAATCTATCTATTGGTCAAGAGGCTATTACACTTGAAGGAACAAGCTGTGCTACCCAAGGAAGTTTGAGAACTATTGGATGAATATGCCGACCTATTTCCAAAATAGTTGCCGAAAGGGTTACCCCTTTACGAGGCATAAAGTACTGCATTGACTTGATACCTAATGTTGCGCTGCCAAATGAGCTAACTTATCAGATGAACCCTAAATAAGCTGTCGAGCTCTAAAGACAAGTTGATGAGCTATTGGAAAAAGGGTATGTAAGAGAGAGTCTTAGCCTTTGTGCCATGCCCGCATTACTAGTATCAAAGAAGGATGGTACTTGGCGAATAGGTATGGATAGTAGAGTTGTGAACAAGATCACAATCAAGTACAGTTGACCCATTATGAGGCAAGATGATTTGTTAGATAAACTGAATGGTGCCAGAGTGTTTAGCAAGATTGACTTGAAGTTAGGATATCACCAGATTCATATGAGACTAAGTGATGAATGGAAAACTCCTTCAAGACTCAACATAGTTTGTATAAGTGGATGGTTATCTCTTTTGGGTTATCAAATGGCTCAAGCACTTTTATGCTATTGATGAACCATGTTCTAAGAGACCTGATTGGAAGATGTGTTATGGTTTACTTTGACGACATCTTTATCTATAGTGCTAACATAGCAAGTCATATTAACCATCTCTAAGCCATTTTTGATGTTCTTCGAGCAAAGAGATTGTTCGAAAATGTAAAGAAATGTTGTTTCTGACAAGAAGAGGTGATCTTTATAGGCTATATGGTTAGTGGAGGAGGATTGAGAGTTGATGAGGAGAAAGTCCAAGCCATCATTGAGTAGCCGACCCAACTTCCTATGCTAAGGTTAAGAGCTTCTATAGATTAGCTTCCTTTTATCAATGATTCATTCAAGGCTTCAGTTCAATTGTGCCACCCCTAACCAAGCTGACAAAGAAAAACGTAAAGTTTAAGCGGGGAGATAAAGAGGAAAGAAGCTTCATTGAGGTGAAAGAACAATTGACATATGCTCTGGTCTTAGCTTTGCTAAACTTTAAGAAAGTGTTTGAACATGAATGTGACACACCAGGTGTCATCATCAAAGCTGTGCTGGACCTGTTGCCTATCATAGTGAAAAGCTCAAAAGAATACAACTGAACTATTATGTATAGGACAAAGAACTCTTAGCATTAATCTGAGCTCTTCACATATGGCAACATTACCTACTGCCAAAGGAATTTGTCATACATACAAATCTTGAGTCCTTGAGGTATCTACAGAGCTAGTCAAAGCTTTCTAAGCACTAAGCTTGGCGAATTAAATTTTTGGAAGGATTTAATTTCGTCATCAAATACAAGCAAGGCAAGAGTAATGTAGTTACCAATGCTCTATCAAGAAGACACGTTCTTCTTACTAAGTTGCAAACCGGATTATTAGGGTTTGCAAGCACTAAAGAACAGTATCAACATGATTCTCACTTTAGTTAGATAAATAGATGCTGTGGAGAAAAGAGAATGGTAGAAGAATACCATGTAGAAGATGGTTACCTGTTCCAAACCAACAAGCTATGTGTGTCGACCTATTCTATACGAAAGTTGTTAGTAAGGGAAGCTAATGATGGAGGTCTCTCTGGACATTTTAGAGAGAAGAGGACATATGAGTTATTGAGTAGGAGATTTTTTTAGCCTAAGATAAGATGAGATGTGCATCAAATTGTTGAAATTTGCACTATGTATAAGAGGGTTAAATGTCAAGCCAAACAAAGGAAGGGAATGCCTTTACCTATCTCAACCAAGCCCTGATCTAAGTTGAGCATAGACTTCATTCTTGGGCTATTACAAATTCCCTGAGGAAAAGATGCAGTAATAGTCATCATAGATAGATTAAGCAAATGGGCACACTTTGTGCCCTACTCAAAATCTAACAATGCTTCAACTATTGCTTTTCTCTCTTTGCAAAAGATTATTCATTTATACGATGTGCCAAGAAGCGTAGTATCAAATAGAGATCTAAAATTTCTAAGCCATTTTTGGAGAACTCTTTTGCATTGTATGGGGACTAAACTACTATTTAGCACTTCCTGTCATCCCCAAATCAATAGCTAAATAGAGGTAGTCAACCACACTATGGGATCATTGCTCTAAGCTACAACGGGAAAGAACTTAATTGTTTAGGATGTTTGTTTACTTATGGTGGAATTTGCTTACAACCGCATGGTATACAGCACCACAAATGTATAACCTTTGAAGTCATCTATAGCTTCAACCTAGAGCTATCCCTTGATTACACTCCAATACCCATGCTTAAATAAGAAGACCTTGAAGCAAGAGCTCGAGCATAATCTATTCAACAGATCTATCAGATGGTTACACTACGGATTGACCAAGCTACCAAGAAGTTGAGAGAGAAGAGTAAAGGAAGGAAAATAATGTAGTATCAGCCTAGCAATTTGGTATGGCTACACTTGAGCAATGAGAGGTTTCCGAATAAGAGAAAGAGTAAGTTATCTACTCGAGTTGAAGGTCCCTTCAAAGTACTCTAAAACATTAACGACAATGCCTATCGAGTATAATTACCTAAAGACTATGGAGTTTCTGACACTTTCAATATTGTCGACCTTAGCCCTTACTAACCTAGAGGAGAATAGAACGATGACCATCCGGATTTGATCTTAAATCCAAATCAACTCGAAGGGGATGATAGGACTTAGACAATAGGACCCTTAACTTGAGCCCAAGCTCGAGGTCTTCCCAGCTAACTCCAACCAAAGCTAAGCTGATCTTCAATGCCGACTAACTCCACACTATACATTCTATAAATAGAATCTATTCTATTTGAAATAGAGAATAGGGTTAGCTATCGTATAGCTGCTTGATCATGTTCTTCAAACTACTCACCAATGGTTCAGTAATACTTATGCTGAAAACCCCAAGATTCATCCAAGCCAACATCTCCTTAGAAGAACCCTTAGGTTTACTCAACAACTTTCAACGAAACTGTATAACTTTGCCTATTTCTACCAAAAATACCCCAATGACTTATCACTATGTGTCCAGCACCACATGAGGAGGATTTGTTGCGCCAATTACTAATTTCTTTGGTTTTTCATTTGTACCCTTTATTATTCCTTGTACATTACTTTTTTTAAACAATACCCTATTTATCTTTTCCATTTTAGGTTAGTTATCCTAGCTTTTCAGGTATAAGTACCTGATATCAGGCAAGTGCACCTATCAATTTTAATATAGCGGATGTGAGTCCGAGTCGATCCCTCAGAGATTTTGAGTACTAATATTAACTTTAGCTTTATTATCTAACCGGAAAATTATGTCGAGTTGAATGAATTAAAAATACTGAAATTAACAACTAAACTACTTATGAGACTTAATTACGCAAATTAGAAAGCAATAAAACTACAAACGACTTCAAGTATGCAATGAATTATTTCCCGTAGTGTTTAACATGTAACCTTTTTAAAATATATTCAATTTAGTTTCTATTATTCTTGACCGGAGGGATTCACAATTAAAGCTAATATCTTTCTCAAGCATATTAACCTTAATTCTAAATTATTTACCAGAATCTCTTCACTTAGTAATATAACTTAGAATTGCATTAATGTTTAATGAATTCCCACACAAACAATCAACTTTCCAAAAGAAACATGTATCTTATCTCTAAGTATACATGTAATTCTCTTCAATTATGCTAAGATCTAATTACACATGCAATTTCTCAATCAACATGCATAATATCATATATCGATACTCTAGAATTATCAATCTATAACTAAACGACATAATTGAATCAAGAAAAGATAGAAACTTTCTTGAAATTATAATTCAATCCAAGGGTTACATGAAACCCTAGGTTCCATAATCCTAAATACTTGAATTCTAAACTATCATAACAAATCTAACAACAAGATTCATCAAAAACATGAAATAAAGCATGAAAACCCCTCTTGATTTGATGAACAATCTCTAGTCTTGAAATCGATGTCGTTCTTTGCTTCTTGATTAATGTTCTCCTTAAATCTCTTCTTGTATCTTGTTTCTCTCCATTTCTGTAATGTCTCTCTCTTTTTTAAACCCTAAGATCCCCTTATATATGTGTATTACACGGATTTTATTTTCATCACCAGACACAGCCTGGGACACGGCCGTGTCCCCAGGTCATGTAACTTTCTGCACAAAGGCAAAATTTCTGCACAATTTCAAAATTTCATAACTTCTTCGTTTGAACTCGGAATTGAGTGAAACTTGATTCCTTTTCTTCGTTTTCGATCCTAGAACGCATTTAAACCCTGAAATCAACATTTTACTCAATTAAGTATCATTTTATTTAAAGAAAACCAAAGATGTAAGGGAAATGCTATAAAATCACCATATGAAATATGTTTAAAATCAGAGTTATCAGTACCCTCATATTAAGTAGCTGCAAGAGCAAAGAATTGAGATATTGAATATACTTCACGTTTCCGTTCGTGAGCCAGTGTTCTTACTTCTTTCCATACTCTTATCCTAACTCTTAAGCAATGCTAGGTGGCGAGTGACCTTACCAAGCTAATCATACGTCATATTGAGCCAACTTTGTGAGTTCACAGAGTTTCCTTAATGCATCATATTGTTGGAACTGTTCATGCTTTTCTTGTTTATCCAATTTTCTTATTTCTATTTCGCATTCATTTACCTTCCACATCAAGCTTTCTACAGGCTTAAATCCACCTCAATACATTTGCCATTAGCGTAGCCTATCAGTTTTTAAGCTGCCAAGTGCCATGCATCAATCTAAGTCAAGCTATCGCCCTTCTAATCTATCGAGCTACTTCCTCATTTTTGCCATTTTATTTTAGTAGTTTTATTGAGTCAAAAATATAAAACATAAAATATTAAATTAAAAAAACGAAAATAATAAAAAATGAAAAAATAATACTAAAGTATCAAGTCATATCGAGTCGAGTCGAGTCGAATCGAATTATTTAAGGTTGAATCGGATAATAGTGCATATTCAATTTAATAAGTTTTAAGTCATTGAAGGATTGGGCTTCATTAAAATATTTTAGTCCAGTTCGGTATAAAGTGGATTTTTTATCTAATTTACATTGGCTTAAAATAGACTTAGGATTTATTAAATGGGTTTTTGGGCTAAATCAAATTGGATTTAATTAGGCTTAGAAAATAAAAAGCCCAAATTAAGATAAGGTTTTTAGAAATTAAGTTGAATCTTCGAAAGATCTAAATCCTATCTTCCACATTTAAGTTTATTATCATATCTTTTGATACAAAAGATTCGGTAGTAGGTATTATAAATAGGAAGTCGACAGTAGAGTTTAGGAGTATTTTTTTTTACAATCCCTAATGCACAACAAATATTCACCCTCGCCCTTTCATTGCCGAACACATTACTTTACTCACAATACTCCCCACTGACACTACCCACTATACTCCCCGACCACTCACAACCCCTATTCCCCAAACACATCTGCATAGCTGCACTAACACACCACAATCTGCACTTGACCCTAATCTGCACATAACACACATCAAGGTCCACACACGACACTCGCACACAAAGCTAACCTTCACACAACACACACGACCGCATATCCACACACCCATATGCCCTAACACTACATAGAACACCAATATATCGACAGTCTCCTAACATCCTGACATACAAACTCGGCACACTCACACCCTGCATTAACTCACACCCTCTCACCTACGAAGTTGACAGCCCCTGATCACTAATCCACTGTACGTCCTACAACACTAACTACCTACACTAAAGTTAACACTCCCTTATAGCACACTGCATACGCTAACATACAAACTTGAATACGACCTCCAGTCTACTCACTGACACATTCCAATCCCTGACACCACTTATTGATCACAATTTCACACACGATGCACAATTCACACGCACCCTTGTCCTAGACAGCACAACTGCACCAAAAACACTGTTGCACACATACGTTGATTACGTACCGTGCACTGTTGCATATACAAGCATAATACACACCGCCCCGCATAATTACGATGCGATCAACACTAACATGCTAGTCATGCGCAACTCAAACGGTTTAGGTAATGAAAATTATTATTTTATTTTATTTTTTATTTTTTTATTAGTTAATTTAATTATTTTTACTAATTCATTTTTTTTAGTGTAGGTTTTTCCTATTATATTTTTTTGTTTGCTTTTATTTTTTAGATAATTGTTAGTTTTTTCTATAATGTAGTTAAATTGCATTTTTTTTAAATCATGTATCTTTTCTCCGAAATCCGTATCTTTAGAGAGGATATATATCTAGATCATATTTTAACTATCTTACATATAGGATTTAGGAAAGATATTTTTAATATGTATTGATTTTTCTTAATAAAAACCTAAACCGGGATTTTAAAAAAGATTTAGTTAGTTAGGTTTTTTTTTAAATAAATTCATGAAATTAAATCTTTTAGGTTTTTAAAAATAATAATAATAAATGGTTAAATAAACATAAATCTGACTTAATTTTTAAATTAAAAGAAATCCACCCACTAAATCTTTTTTAAAAAGAACTACGTTGATTTGATCCAGACTAATAAGTACATAGGTACCTTCGGGGTAACCATACAAAAAATTTTAAAAAAATTTCCCTTTTTTTATTGAAAATATTGTAATAAAAAATAAAAAAAAATTCATTTTAGTTATATTTTATATATTTGTATACATCTTATTATTTTTAGGAAAAATCTAAAAACAAAGCTCATTATTATTTTTTTTTTTACAAGGTGACTCTGTTTTAATAAGTTTGCCCCTTGAACTCAATTTTTCTGGTTATTTTTCTAAAAATTATTTTTTTTAGAGAATAAGCGGATCAGTGGCCCGAAAACCCTAATTTCATTTTTTAACAGTTGAATTAGTTTACAACTTTAATTTTTAAAATATTTTTTTAAAAATATTTCCTTAATTTTATATCGAGTAATTTGTATTAAGTAGGCTAGCTTAATATGGATTAAATTAAAGGAAACGAAATAGGGCTCGACAGAATTGGCGACTCCATTAGGGAAGCTTGATAGGCTAATTATGTAAAAATTAAAAATTAATTGATAGGCTTTTTATATTATTTTTCATTTATTGTATTATAGTTATACTAATTGGTTTTTAGTAATGTAGGCCTTAAGAAAAACTTAACCCAATGGGCCTTTATTAGGGATTTAAGGGGGTTTTATTTTAATAACATTTGCATGCTTAGATGTAATCAAACTCGAGCTACCTTAAAAACTTAAGGCAGGTCGCCATTGTGTAACCCTCGGATCGTTAGGGTCTTTACCCCCGCTTAGTAATGATAGGTAAGCTCACTCGGGCTTCAATGTAATCTATTAGGTTTTTCTCCAGAAATCCTTGGAGCTACAGAACCTGAGACCCGTAGACCCCACCTACTTGTATCTTTCTTTTTGAAAAGGGGGTAGCCATTTTTAAATTATAGGAAAAGCCCTATTAGTCTACGGTCAGTTCGTCGTTCTTTTTCAAAAAGGGGGGAAATAGTTAATGAACTTCATTTCTTTTTTAAATTTTATTTTGGATTTACTTATATATGAAGGTACTCTTCGACCGTGGGTTCATAATAATTCTTATAATTTATTAATTACCGATCGCTCTTACATTACATGTGTGTGTAGCATACTACATTTTTTTATTTGATTTTGTTTTTGTTATTTTCCGTAATATATGCGTTTTCTTTCTACATTATCCCTTAGTGAATAAAAGGTTGGGTAATTTAAAAAAAAAAAATTGAAGAAGTTGCAAAATTATTAATATCTTATCCAGCTTTATTGCAAATTTAGTGGTTTCGTTGTAAGTAATTGTATCATTTCATGTTTTATATAATATAGATATGGAAAGTCAAGGTAGTATCAATCCTAAGCCCATCCATAAGGTCCAGTTGGATAAGTACTCTTTCCTCAAGGCTATCTTGAAAGATTGGTTTAATCAGCTTTCGCCCACCAAGCAAGATCACATTTGCAAGAAGATTAGGCCAGTCATATCCCTCATGTGGGTCCAACTCCATTAGCCTCTAATTCAAGCCCTTATCCATTATTTGGATCCAAAATCTGCAACTTCCAAGCTCGGCCCACATGTATTGATGCCCACTTTAGAAGAATACTCCTAATTACACAGTGCTCCACCCCTTGAAGCCGACATAACTGTCCCAGATCTCAAAGTTCAACCTGAGAAAGCCTTTACGACCATGCTGGGAGTCAAAAAGGCAACCCTAACGCCATTCTTATCTTTAGAAGGCAAGAAGTGTGTCAGCATCTTAAGACTAGTAGAATGGTTTTCAAGCTTAGATGCTTATCAGAAATATTGTCAAATCTTTTATGGAGGATATGAATCATGGGCTAAAAAGAGGGTAAACGCCTTTATTATAGTAGTATTCGAGACAGTACTGTTTCCTGTCAAATACGGTCATGTACATTATAAGGTAGCTAAGCTAATAACCCAATTCTTAGTTAGTAAATCCTATATACCGGCATTATTGGCAGAGCAATTCAGGATACTCACCTACTTAAGGAAGCAAAGGCATGGATACTTCACGACTAACCCTACAGTCCTTACTGTATAGTTTCTCAGTCATACACAAGGGTATGGAGGGAATCTTCTCAGAATGTTCCTGACTGAACATGTGAATCTGATTAACGACTTTGCTCGTCACCTTAAGGTACCAGAAGAAGCTCGGTTTAAAGGATAGGTATCGGTCATAAGCAAGATGCAGCCAATGGATTTTATGTAGACAGCTAGGTGGAGTAACTGCACTCAAGCCATCCTAGGGTACATCAATTATGTAAGGGTCCCTCTTGTTGGTATTATGAGTTGTACAGGGTATTTCACAACTTGTGTCACTAGACAGCTGGGCCTACTTCAGGAGATAGCATACAGAGATTCCTTGGACGATGTCACATTAAGTTATCAAGATCCTTATTTACCTATTGCTACTTTAATTCAACGACTAGCAAAACTCGTGAAGCTATGGGAATGGAGGGAAGTCAAGAAGATAGTCAACGTAGGAAATTTGAGGGGCAGAGTCAGAACTTTGAAGCAGAGTCAAAGTCAGAGAATACTAGGCTACCAAGTAGTTCATCAATGATCAGTAGGAGAAGACTGGAAAAATACAATGTAAAGCTCCAGATGTATTCTGACATGAGTCAGAGCTAGAATATCTTTCACCTACCGAACAAGCGTACCGAGATACCATACAGGCTAAAGTTGAAGCCCAGTTCCAAGAATGCAAGAGAATCATTGAAGAATGAAAGATTGTTGGAAGAAAATCAATTCTTGAGGAGTAAGATTCAAGAAAGAGATGTTACAGTCCGAAAGCTAATGAGAGAAGTCAATGAAGCCCATCTTAGCTAGATCCGTCGACTTTTATAGATATAAGATTTTTTTTTTTCTCTTTAGAAAGATTAGTTAGGAGTTTGTTTCTTTTTCTATTAGTCCATTGTATAGGTTGGATTTTGCGATTATTAATAAATTTGCAGCTCCATTAAATGAAAACCTTTATTGATTACGAGTCCTTAGCCCATTTTTTTTCCTTTATTGATAGTTGCCTTTTAAATAAAAAATGAAAAAAAGAAAAAAGAACAAAGAAAACAAGCAAACAACAAAAAAGAAAAAAAACAACAAAAAAAAAATTAGTTTACAAAGATGTCTAAAAGTTGGGTTTTCATTTAGGATTTTGAAGATAGCGCCTAAGTAAGTAGACTCATCTAGAAGCTCGATATTCACTTGTTGTAAGGTAAGAATGTCAACTCAAGGTACCGAAAACGTCAGTCAAACCGAACCTGACCTGAGAGTCACAAATCTTGAAGAAAACATGAACAAATTGGTCGAACAAATCCAGGCTCTCACTTAAGCTATTGGAATCCTCAATGATAGATAAGGATCTCAAGTCAACCTAAATTGAAATGTAGAAGCGACCCCTCCCCCCGAATTGGAAGATGTAGAATCAATCCCTAATGCTGAGATATGGAGGAAAGAGATTGAGAAAAAACACCAAGAGATTGAAAGGAAGTTTATGCAGATGTTGACCGAGAAGATGAAAACCCTAGAAATGGTTAACGGACTTAAACAAATGAGAATGATCAATTTGTTGACATATGAAGATGATGATTTCTCGAAAAAGTTTAAAATTCCGGAATTCGAGAAATATGATGGAACCGGCTACCTGAAACTTCACATTAGGCTATATATAAAAAAAATGAGAAAATACATGAAGTATAACAAAGTGATGGTCCAAACCTTTCAAGATAGCTTGACTAGGCCCACTTTAACTTGGTATGCCCAATTGGACTTGAACGAGATAAATACATGGGATAATTTAGCCTGGGCTTTCTACAATTAGTATAAGTTCAATATCGAAGTAGCCCCATCCGTGTGGAATTTGAATAATTTGTAAAAGAAGGCCAACGAAAGCTTTAAGGAGTATGCTCAGAGATGGAGGGGCATGATAGCCAGGGTGACTCCACCTTTAGCAAAAAAGGATCTAACCTTCACCTTTATCAATACTCTTGGAAGCCCATATTACCAACATTTGGTAAGACATCTTGCTTCTAATTTTGCAGAGATTGTTGCCTCAGGGTGTCGAATTGAGGGAGCTATTGCTACTAGAAAACTTCTTAATCCCAAAGCAGCTAAGAAGAAGACGCCTCTCGTGAGATTTTCCAATAAGGGCAAAGAAGCTACTATAAGCGTTGTCAATACTGGCAACCTTATTAAACCTACAGCCCTAGTAGCCATGACAAGAGGATCTAACTCCCTACCGAATCCAAATCAGAATAACCAACCATAAAGGAGACAATTTACTCATATACCCATTCCTCTAAGCCAGGTCCTTGCTTGACTAAGAAAGGAGAATCTCTTAACGTTTGAAATACCGAAGGAAGGACAAAAATCGAGAGAATACAACTCAGAGCTCCATTGCAATTATCATTTGAAGTAAGTGGGGCATTCTATGGACCAATGTTGGAGACTTAGACATAAAATCCATGATCTTATTGATGCAAAGTTGGTGTAATTGGACTTCATTCAAACTCCTACTCCCAACGTGGGTAAAAATCCTTTACCAAATCATAGACGCTCAATCAATATGATCACCACTGAAGTATCTAAACCTGGGTTGCAGATTTTTTATGAGGTTAGCATGATTGAAGTGTCACGATGGGGGGTACGAGGTCACTTGGAACAACCTAAGCAGCAAATTGAAACGTTCGAGCTCAGATATGAGCCTACTGAAGAAGAGATCCAAGAAATGAAGGCCAAAACTAGAGGGAAAAGATGAAATCAGCTGTAACGTACTCATATAGATTTTCCAAACATCCGTCAAACATTCCCAATACCAGCATGTGTTCAAGAACTCGAAGTAGCCAGTTTATGCGAGGCTTTAGTTCAGCAATGCAACATCAGTCTAAACGAGAATAAAGATATCAGCGTCCAATTTCCTTATGCAACTAGTTTTCCATTCCTAATAATAGATCTCTTTAGAAAAGCAATATTAGATTAATTAAGAACATTCAATTTCAATAATTAGTCCGATTAGTTAGGCCCTTTTCTTTCAGACAATTTGAATTCATTCAATAAAATTAGTTCTTTTCTTTCTTTCAATTCTTCTTTGTTATTTATTCGTTATCTTTTTGCTTTTTGCTTTTTGCTTTTTCCTTTACTCTTCAAATTCGATAAAAATATTGAATTTAATGGATATGTCGCGCCTGTAAATGATGAAAGTACCAATATCATCTTTGACCTTACTAGGTCAAATGTTAAAGATGATATTGAGACTCCAAGCGAAATACAAGAAAATTAGTGTCAATTTGAACAGGGGAGAGTGATTATTGATGAACCAATAGTAGTGATTAATTTAAAAACAAAGAAGAATCCGCAAAACTTGAAAATTGGTAATAATTTAGTGGATTATCAAAAACAAGAGTTGTCACGATTATTATCGAAATACCTAGACATATTCGCTTATTCCTATGAAGACATACCCTATTTGGATTCATCAATCGTAGTTCATAAGTTTCCAACAAGAGAAAATATAAAATCGAAAAGGCAAAAACATAGGCGATTTAGGCCAAATATATTCCTTAAGATAAAAGAAGAAGTGAAGAAATTACTAAAAGTCGAGTTCATAGAAGTATCTGATTACCTTGAATGGGTAGCCAATGGGGTGCCAGTACTAAAAAAGAATGGGAAAGTTAAGGTATATGTAGACTTTCGTAATTTAAACCAAGCGACACTTAAGGATAACTTCCCTTTACCACACATTGATGTATTGGTGGACAATACGACCAGAAATCATCTTTTCTCGTTTATGGATAGTTTCTCGAGATATAATCAAATCAAGATGGCAAAAGAGGATAAAATCAAAACCACCTTCATTACCACTTGGGGAACGTTTTGTTATCACGTAATGCCTTTAAGGTTGAAGAACTCTGGGGCAACTTATCATCATATTATGGTTGCCTTGTTTCATAACATGATACACCAAGAGATTGAAGTTTATCTAGATGATATGATTACCAAATCTAAGAAGAGGGGAAATCATGTTGATGTTTTACGAAAACTATTTGAGTGGTTGAGAAAGTTTCAACTGAAACTAAACACAGAAAAGTGCACCTTTAGAGTAACTTTGGGCAAATTGGGTTTCGTAGTTAGTAGAAAAGGGATTGAAGTAGACCCAAACAAAATAAAGGCAATCGGGAACATGGTTGTACCAAAGACTATGAAAGAAGTACGGGGACTATTAGGAAGGTTGAATTACATTGCTCAGTTTGTATCACAACTAACCGATAAATGCAAACCATTGTTCAAACTTCTAAGGAAGAATGCAGCAATAGAATAGGATGAAGAGTGTGAGCAAGCATTTACTAAAATCAATGAGCATCTCATGAATCCTCCGATACTGGTCACTCCTACACCGAGACAGCCATTAACTCTTTATTTGACAATTCTTCCCGAATCGATGGGATGTATGCTGGGGTAGAAAGATGAAACGGATAGAAAAGAGCATCCTATATACTACTTGACCAAGGAATTCATAGAAGACAAACAAAAATACTCAAAGGTAGAAAGAACATGTTGTGCCTTAGTATGGGTGATGCATAGGCTTAGGCAATATACTCTTTATTACTTAATAGAGCTATTGACAAAACATGACCCATTGAGGTATTTAGTAGAAAAGTCGGCATTAATTGGGAGAATATTGAAGTGACAGATGTTGCTCTTTGAGTTTGATATTAAGTATGTAAGTTAGAGTTCAATCAAAGGGTAAGTAATGGCTGATCAATTAGCAAAATACCTATTAAAAGATGAAGAGGATGGTTCAGAAGCTCAATTTCCTGATGAAAATATAATGGTGACAAATGAACTAAGTAATGAGAAATCAAAATGGAGAATGTATTTTGATGGAGCAACCAATGTGTTTAGATGCAGGATAAGAACAATATTGGTATCACCTAAGGGTAATCATTTCCCTGTAGTAGTAAGGTTAGCATTTCCATATACGAACAATATAGCAGAATATGAAGCCTGCATTTTGGGGCTCAAAATAGTGTTAGACATAGGAATACAAAGGCTTAAAGTGTATGGGGATTCTTTTCTTATAATTCTCCAAATCCTAGGAGAATATAAGACAAAAGATGAGAAATTGATACCTTATCATGAGCATTTAAGCAAGCCGGTTGAAAGATTTCAAGAAACTTCATTCACCTACATTCCAAGAACCTAAAATCAATTTCTTAATGCACTAACTACGTTAGCATCAATGGTGAAAGCTACGGATGGGATAGAAATTCAACCCCTGAAAATTAAGGTAAAGGAAAAATTGACTTTTTGTTTAACCGTTGAAGAAGAATCAAAGAAGCCTTAATATTATGATATCAAAAAGTTACTTTAAACGAGGGAGTTCCCTGATGAAGCTGATAAAAAAGACAGAAAATCCTTAAGGAGATTGGCTGCTCATTTCCTGATAAGTAGAGCATCATTGTACAAAAGATCATTAGATACAATATTACTAAGGTGTGTAGATGAAGAAGAAGCCGAGAAGTTAATGAAAGAAGTGCATGAGAGAGTCTGTGGTCCTTACATGAATGGATACACGTTAGCTAGGAAGATCATGAGGATGGGATTTTTTTTATGACAGTGGAATCAGATTGTATCAGGCATGTGAGGTATTGTCACCTGTTCTAGATATACGCTAATAAAATTAATGCTCCTCCCCAAGAATTGCATGTGTTGATGACTCCTTGGCCTTTCTCGATGTGGAGGATGGGTATAATCGATCCAATTTTGCCAACAGCTTCAAATGGGCATAGATTTATTCTAGTTGTGATCGACTATTTTATCAAGTAGGTAAAAGCGACGTCATATGCTACAGTAACTAAAGGGGTAGTAATTAAATTTTTGAAAAGAGACATCATTACAAGATATGGTGCACTCGAGTCTATTATTACAAACAACAAGTCGAATTTAAACAATAAGCTGATGGCTAAAGTATGCAACCAATTTAAGATCAATCACAAAAACTCAACTCTATATCGACTTTAGATGAACAGGGTAGTTGAAGCCGCTAATAGGAATATTAAGAGGATCATTGAGAAGATGGCAATCACTTATAGAGTGTCGAGCTTAGATTTTCACCCTCCTAGTTATTTTTATAAAATTAGGCCTTCTTTAAACCAATCAATATTAAACCCTACCCGTTTAATACTGATCCTCGACTAGGGTTTGAAGAAAATCATTTTTTCAATTTGAAGAAGTATTAGAGTCACTACCCAATTGAAGTTGGAAAAAAAGTTATAACCAAAATGGTGAATTAATTATAATTTAACTACCGGTCTATCGATTAAAAAACTAATTTATAAATACAGCTTTTTGAAAACCAGAGATCTAGATGTGGAGGCTAATTTATTAAACCCTAAACTAGTACAATTTTTTAACTTTCCGAATTTAACTTCGCTTTTAATTTCTAAAATAGCTAATTATAATACATGCAACTAAATTAATCAATTTACACAAATATCTAAAAATGGAAAAAATATAACTTCCAAATTTTAAGTTACCTCGTACTGTCGTACAAGTACCTACATACTCGCTATTCGAAATCAAACTTCCATAGTTCGTTTGCAAAAAATATAGCGGGTTGAATAATTTTAATTTTTGAAAAACATCCAAGTTTACATATTTTACCTGTTTTGAGTTCATTTAAAGAAATTTTCTAAGGGGTCATAAATTAAATTTTATTTTTTGGAAATTCTAAATGACCTAATTTGGAAAGGATCCATTTATTTTTATTTATTTCTGAAATGTGGATTTTCTAAGTGTCAAAAGTAACTTTATCATTTTTCTTGTTATTCTATTTTATTATTTTTATTAGTTATTTATTTACCTTCTTTTGTTTTTTTTTTTTTTTGGTTTTTTGGTTGAAATATAAAAATAAAAATACTTCTTCTTCTTCTTTTCCTCTTTTTTTTTTCTTTCTTTTCTCTCTTTTCTCTTTTTTTCTTCTTTCTTGGTTTTCTTCTTCTTTTTTTTGTTTTTCCTTTCTTTTTACAACAAACTATAATAATGAATTAAAATACAATAAATAAATAAAATAAAATAAAAACTACAATAATTAAACTGGAAGAGGACTGGACACAAAACTGCAAGGATTCGGATTGAATCAGTAACGCGGGTTTAGATGCAAGTCGCGGGTTGGATCGAAGCTCTACGGGTTAGCTCAGTTGAAGCTCCTATAACAGTAGACAAAGGGGGCTTTTCTAGTGATTCCAAGCAGATTTTCAAGCGGGTGAAGGTAGTTTTATGAATTTGGTATTGGACTTTAGGGGGTGTTTTCGATGCCATCGCGTTTGGTGGCCATCTGGTGGTTGTTGGTGGCAATAGTGGTGTTTGCTCAGTGAATGCGGTAGTGTATGCAGTAGGGTGGTTGTACGTGAAAGAGATGAGGCTGAGAGTGAAGGAGTGGGTTCGTGCAAGGGGGTCAGTCCAATGAGTGGGCTCGGTGGTGATGTGGTAGTAGATGTGCCTTATATGTACATGGGTTTAGCTCGAAAGGCGATAATGGTTGTGAATGGCGTTAGAGTGTGACTATACGCTGGCAATGGGTTTATGCTTAAGCGTGTAAAGGTAGCATCTAGGGGGGGTATGTGGTTCGGTAATGCATGGGTGCAATTCGATGAGAGAGTTCAAAGATAGGGGCATCGGGTCTTGTATGTGTGGGTTCAGCCAATATGTGCATAAGGAGTGGTGTACATGCACTATGCGATGGAGTGGCTATACGTATGTAGGGTCATAAGGTATATCTATGGTTTGGTCATGTGTTTGGGTCAAAAGAGAAAGGAAGTGGGTCAGTGTTAGGTGAGAGTGGGGGGTTGGAGAGAGAGAGAGTTATGCCGTGGACAAAGAAAGATGCCAAGAGAAAGGGTGGAGAGAGAGAAAGTGTGGTGAGGAGAGAGTGTGGTCGCTGAAGGTCGATGTGTGTGTGTGTGTTTGGCCGAGAGTAGGGGTATGTGTATGGGTTTAGTTTTTAGGTGCGAGAGAGAGATGGAGAGGGTAGACCAAAAGTGAGACAGAGCAAACTGAGAGGGAGAAAGAGTGTAGTAGAGAGAGAGAGAGTAAGAGTGGGTTCCCATACGTTTGTTTTCTGTTTTTAAAACCAATTCCCTCCCCCATCATATGTGTGTTGTGTATGAATCGTCCCTCCATATGCATATGTTGTGTATGTCTTCTTTAAAAAAAAAAAAAAAATTCCCCCCCATCCCTTCCTAATCTCTATATATTTTTAAAAAAGAAAGCCAAGGGAAGAAAAGGAAAAGGAGAGAAAAATATGGGTGAGGGTGGAAGTGTGTTGTCGCAACCAATTATAAAGCGCCACATGTCGCAATGAGATACGTGGCCCAATGACAAACCGACATGTGGCCATATGTGGAGTTTAAGAGAAAAAGATTAAAAAAAAAACAACTTCTATGCCTCCAGTAAGTTTCGAACCCTTGAACTCCAACCAAACCCAATGCTTTATCCATGCACTTATCTATTTGGCCGTTAGCCTATGCTTTGTAAATTGCACATATGGACTAGGTCAGTCTAAGCTAGATTTAAATCTAAACCCAGATTCAACGATTCTTTATTTAAGTTTACTTAAAAATCGATTCTATTTAAACTACCTAAAAAAAATCATTATTTTCTAAATTCCTTTGTTTTTTTAATTTTTCTGTGACTTTTCAAATTTCTTATATATTTTCCTAAATTTTTCCATTTTTTTGTGCTTTTTCCTATTTTTGTGTTTTTCTAAAATTCCTATTCTTTCTAAATGTCGTCATTTTGGGGGGTTTTCTTTAATTTTCTATTCTTTTGTATTTTTTCTAATTTAGGATCTTATAACCTAATCTAAAAAATAAAAAGGGAAGGGGGCACAAAAATTATGTGTCTACATAGAGACTGGCATGAGATGCTCTCCTTTGCTCTCATGGCATACAGAACTTTAGTCAAAACCTCTACAGGTGCAACACCTTATTCATTGGTATATGGAATTGAAGTGGTGCTATCGATGGAAGTAGAAATACCATTATTTCAAGTGCTAGCAGAAATTCAACTCAATGAAGTAGAGAAGGTGAAGAAAAGGATGGAGCATTTGAACCTCTTATGTGAAAGGAGGCTTGCAGCGATATGTTATGATCAGTGTTATCAATAGAGGATGATCTAAGCCTTTAACAAGAAAGTACACCCGAGATGCCTTAAGGAAGGAGATTTGGTATTGAAGAAAGTATTGCCAAATGTAAAAGACCCTAAAGGCAAATTTTCTCCAAATTATGAAGGCCCTTATATGGTAAAAAGGGTGTTATTGGGAGATGCATTAATGTTGACAAAAATGGTTGGCCAAGAATTAAGAGGACCTGTGATTCAAATGTAGTCAAGTTGTATTATCCATGAAAATTGAGATCAATAAAGATTCCAAATTTTCTTGAGAATTGTTTATGGTTAATCTTTCATCGTTTATAAGTAAAGTTGATATCCACGAATGTTTTCGAATTCGGATGGTCATCAACCGACAAACATTTCACCAATAAATCCTTATATGCCATGTTTCTCTACCTCATACACTTAAACACCAAACACTTACCAATGAATTTGAGTCGCCAAATAAATTGAGATCGAATGTTCTTAATGATTTAATCTTGTTTCTTTTGAGAAGAGATTTATTTTTCAAGAATCATAAAGAGGTGGAAATTGAGACTTGATGACGACAAAAGCAAAATCAAGGCTTAAGCATGGTACAATTAAGCAAAAGGTTTTGATCATGAAGAAGACCTTATTCCAATAATAATAATAATAATAATAAAAGAAAAAGAAAAAAAGGAAATGCCTAGGTGATATTCTACTAATTGAATGAATGAATATTAGGAGTCAACATGAGGTATGCCGATTGGTTGATATCTACGAAATTCTTCATTCCTAAGTAAAATGATCCTAAAAGCCCTTGATAGAGATATTTAAGAGAATTAAATTTTTTTTTAAAATCTCGAAGAGATCTATCCTCTTTAGATCATTCACCAAATTAAAACAAGTTTTTTTGAAATCTCGAAGAGATTTATCCTCTTCGGATTATTCTCCAAACCAAAACGAGTTAATTTGACCCCCAGTAGTTTTTATCCTATCCTTCCAAAACAGGACCCCTTAAATTTTTTACCCTATCCTTCCAAGATAAGCCCCCTTAAATCTTTTGCCATATCCTTCCAAGATAGGCACCCTAGTTCCTTTGCTTTATCCTTTCAAAATAGGCCCTCTAACTTAGGTCCTATTCCTTTACCCTAGTTTTTTTTTTACCATGTCCTTTCAAGGCAGGTTTCTTATTCCCTTGCGCTATCCTTTCAAGACAAACCTCCTATTCCTTTATACCATCCTTTCAAGGTAGACTTCCTATGTGCCATCCTTTCAAGACGAACTTCCTATTCCTGTGCACTATCCTTTCAAGACGGACCTCTTATTCCTTTGTCCCATCTTTTCAAGACGGGCCGTTATCCTTTACATCGACCTTTCAAGTCGATATCCATCATCAAGATGAAATACAGCTTAGCTAACTATTCAAGTCATTAACCTTCATTCTATCAGTTCAAAGTAAGGTTTGTCAAAAATGGGTGTCTCTTTTGTCTTTATAGCAAAATTCTAATCAAACTTCCTTACAAAAAGAAGCAGTTGTAGATATCTTATTTTTGCCATTTTATTTTAGTAGTTTTATTAAGCCACAAATATAAAACATAAAAAATTAAATTAAAAAAATGAAAATAAAAAAAGTAACAAAGTATTATGTCATATCGTGTCCAGTTAAATCGAGTCAAGTCAAGTCGAATCGGATAATGGTGTATGATCAATTTAATAAGTTCTAAGTCGTTAAAGGATCGGGTTTCATTAAAATATTTTAGTCCAATCCGATATAAAGTAAGTTTTTAGGCTAAATCAAATTAGACTGAATAACGCCCAGAAAATAGAAAGACTAAATTAAGATAAGGTTTCTAGAAACTAAGTCGAATCTTCGAAGGATCTAAATCATATCTTTTGTATCTGAGTTTATTATCATATCTTTCGATACAAAAGATCCGATAGTGGGTATTATAAATAAGAAGTTGATGGTAGAGTTTAGAGTTTTTTTTTTTACAATCCCCAATGTACAGCAAATATTCACCCTCGCCCTCTCATTGTCAAACACATTACTTCACTCACAATACTCACTATCGACACTGTCCACTATACTCCCCGACCACTCACAACCCCAGTCCCCTAAGTACATCCGCATAGCTACACTAACACGCTACAATTTGCACTTAATCCCAATCTGCTCACAACATCCACCAAGGTCTACATACGACACTCACATACGAAGCTAACCCTCACACAGCACATACAACCGCATGTCCATACACCTAACATAGCATACACACATACGCCCTAACACCGCACAAAGTACCAACACATTGATAGTCCCCTGATACCCTAATGCACACACTCCATACACTCACACGCTGCACTAACTCGCCCCCTCTCACCCACGAAGTCGACACACACGTCAACAGCCCCTGAACACTAATCCACTGCACATCCCACAGCACTGACCATATACACTGAAGTTAACACTCCCTTACAGTACACTACACACGCCAACATATAAACTTGAATACAACTTGCACTCCATACACTACCCAAACACTCACTGACACATTCCAATCCTTGACGCCACCTACTGATCACGATTTCACACGCAACATAAAATTCACACACGCCCTTGTCCTGGACAGCATAGCCGCACCAAATACATTGTTATACACACACTTTGATCATACATCATCCATTGTTGCGCACTCCGTCACGTATAAGCACAATGCACACCATCACGCATGATCACGACGCGATCAACACTAATACACTGGTCGCGTGTGACTAACTCGAACGATTTAGGTAATGAAAATTATTATTTTATTTAATTTTTATTTTTTATTAGTTAATTTAATTATTTCAACTAATTCATTTTTTTAGTGCAAGTTTTTCCTATTATATATATTTTTTTGCTTTTATTTTTTAGATAATTGTTAGTTTTTTCTATAATGTAGTCAAATTGCATTTTTTTTTAAATCACGTATCTTTTCTTCAATATCCATATCTTTAGAGAAGATACGTATCTAGATCATGTCTTAGCATATCTTACATATAGAATTTAGGAAAGATATTTTTGACACGTAGTGATTTTTCTTAATAAAAATCTTAATCAAGATTTCAAAAAGATTTAGTTAGTTAGATTTTTTTTTAAATTAAATTCGTGAAATTATATCTTTTAGGTTTTTTTAAAAATAAAAATAATAAATGATTAAATAAATGTAAATCTGACTCGATTTTTAAATTAAAAGAAATCACCCACTAAATCTTTTCTAAAAAGAACTACGTTGGTTTGATCTCGACTAGTAGGTACGTAAGCACTTTCGAGGCAACCATATAAAAAATAAAATACTTTTTTTTTCCATCTTTTCTTAAAAAATTCGTAATAAAAAATCATGAAAAATTCATTTTAGTTATATTTTGCATATTTGTATACATCTTAGTATTTTTAGGGAAAATATAAAAACAAAATAGTGTTTATTTGTATACATCTTTCAAGCTTGCCGAAAGCTTAAAAGAGTGATAAGGAAACGCACGAAAGAACAGAAAATGAAATGAAAGTACGCAAACCCATGAACAGCTCTAAAGGATATGAAGCACCAATGAAACTTCTAAGGACTTACTGCACAACTCAATATGCCGCACGAGTTGGTCCGATGAGGTTACTCACTACTTAGCCTTACTTAAGGGTTGGAATAAGAGTGAAATGAGAGTAAACAAAATAGTGTTTATGCAAGGAAGAATATCCAATGTATTAATGATAAGCTAATTCTGACTATAAGTATAAGATATTTATACCCAATAAGTTAGGAGAAAAGATAACAAAGGGTATTTCCCAAAGAAGTAATGTGCAAAGAATACAAAGGGTAAAAATGAACATTCCAGAAAATCAATAATTAGTGTAACAAATTCTACACGTAGTCTTATACACGTAGCGAAGATGTATTGGTGATGCCGTTGGAGGATGTAGACAAAAGAGTATGATCAGATTACTTGTTTGAGCAAGGGTGACTAAGGACTAATCCAGTCTCTCTCTCTCGGCTTCTCGACAAGGATGATGTCGAGCAATTGGTTGGCTCAAATGTGAGTGAGTAAGCATGTATAATTTAGCTGTTGTCTTGGCATTCTATAATTCGGCATACAACCTTCGAGAAGTAGGCAATCATACAGCTTAGCATGCAAAGTTGATCGATAAAGAGATACTCGACTTCAGCAGGAGTCGGCTGGAGCAAGAGTATTCGTCTTGCCATTACTTCTATCCCTTAAGCTTGGCTACAAGTTAAAGGCCCAATAACCTAATTCCTATCATAATATCTACCAAAAACTTTCTTCTTCTATCTTCTAAGGTCCCATAAGGCAGAATCTTATTCGTCAAGTAATTGATGATGTCTGCATACCAAGGTATAATCATAGCTAAGATGGAATATAATTGCTTATCGAGGAAGAACTCATGAATAGGTAGCTTCTCTTTACTGTTAACAATTATAGATAAATGATTAGCTACCAAGTTTTCAGTCCCCTTAATATCTCTAATTTCTAAATCAAACTTTTGTAAGAACAGGATCAATCGAATAAGTCTTGGTTTTGCATCGCACTTAGAGAGATGGTATTTCAATGCAGCATGATCAATATATACTATCACCGTTGACCTAATGAGGTATGAGTGGAATTTATCATAAGTAAATGCTACCGCCAACATTTCCTTTTCTATTGTTGCATAGTTTTTTTTAGTGTTGTTGAGTGTTTTGCTGGCCTAATAGATTACTTGAAATAATCGTCCTCTCCTTTGGCCTAATACAACTCTTGCAGCTATATCACTTACATCACGCATCAATTTAAAAGAAAGATTCCAATCTAGTGCTATGGTCAATCTGGCTTTCAACTTCTCAAAAGCTTCCACATAAGCCTTATAAAAAACAAATGGTGCATCTTTTTCCAACAACTAGCAAAATGGTCTAGAAATTTTGGAAAAATCATATATAAATCACCAATAAAATCCTACATGTCTTAGGAAACTTCAAACTCCCTTAACATTCACTAGAGGTGGTAACTTTACTACTACTTCTACCTTAGTAGGATCTACTTCAATGCCCAAGCTTAATATCTTGTGCCCTAAGACAATTCCTTCGTTGACCATAAAATGATATTTCTCCTAATTCAAACTCAAATGCATTTTCTTACATCTCTTGAGAACTTTGGTTAGATTTTCAAGACATCTACCAAATTAATCCCTAAAAATAGAGAAGGCATCTATACTTCAATGCTTTCTTTAATCAGGTCTAAAAATATGGCCATCATACATCTCTAGAAAGTTGTTGAAGCATTGCATAATCCAAAAGGCATGCATCAAAATGCAAATGTACCATATAGGTAAGCAAAAGTGATCTTTTTTTGGTCTTTAAGAGCAATATGTATCTAATTATATCCCGAGTAACTATCTAAAAAATAGTAATATTCATTTCTAAATTCTAACTAGTCTTTCTAATATTTAATCAATGAATGGCAAAGGGAAATGGTCCTTCCAAGTGGCATCATTTAGTTTCTAATGATCTATGCACATTCTCCAATAGGTAACAATTCAAGTTGGTATGAGTTCATTCTTGTCATTCTTCACCACAATCATACCCCCTTTCTTTGGCACAACTTGATACAGAGTCGTATGTTCATCTACAACTTCATATCATCTCAGTATTAGAGCTTGGCTACATTCGAGAACTATGCATGGTTGGAGGAAGTGTTGGAGTAGTATACTAAGATAAGTAAGTCCCTACTCTGTTTTCCCCTATTTTATGTTCATAAAACAGAGTAGGTGTGACTAGTGTTTTATTGCTAAGCAGTGCGTTATTTTTGTCATTATGGTAATTGCTGGTGTATTAGTGTCGATTGTTATTACTCGAAAGAGGATTTTTTAAGTGTATTTTAGTGGTAAAACTATTTGAGTAATACAACAATGTCCGACTCTAGTGTTTAAGGAACCTTAGGAAACCAAGAGAGTGGCATTTATAATGGCCAAGGTCAACAAGGGAGTTTCACACCCCAATATGCAGAGGATCGACTAGATAGGCTCACCGACCTGGTGACAGCCATAAATGAGGACCGATAGCAAGCTAGAAATGACCTATATAAGGGCCGAGCCAATGAGTTACTCAAAAGAGGCAGTGGCCAACACAACTGAGCTAATTTCCCCATTCGACCACATCGAGTTAAAGGAGTGGATAAAGCCACTCAATGTAGACTTGCATTAGAAGAAATTTAAGAAGAGGATGAGGAGATAAGTGGTAGAGAAGAAGATTATTATGAACTTGAGGAGAGGAATGTCCGAGGTACTAGAATGGAAGCACCGAGGATGCAAATCCCTAGTTTTTTTGGAAGTGGTGATGCTGAGGACTACCTAGATTAGGTAAATAAGATTGAAAATCAGTTTAAATGTCATGACATGCTCAATAATGCTAAGGTCAAACTTACTGTATTAGAATTCACTAGCTATGTTGCCTTATGGTGGAAAAATTTGCAAGCCACTCAAAGAAGAGAAAGAAAGCATGAAGTAAGGGAATAGTATGAAATTTGTCACGCCCCGAACAAGAAGAATCATAACAGTCCCGCCGTGTAAACTAATCTAAGATAGCCGCTGACCTCACGTCTGTTCTGACATCTGTTAATATCCAAACCTGTGGTAGAGCTTTTACAAAATACTTGTTCTATACAATCTGTAGTTTAGTACTACAACAGTAATTATACAACATTTCACGTCCAAGGGTAAAGATTACAATCAGAGTCTTTTAAAAACCACAGGTTATACGATTTATATACAATAAATTAGAAAACTAGTGGGCTCCCAGGGAATTCCCATTTAGTTTTCTTCAAAACTTAAAGACAAAGCAAAAGCTCAGGTTCAGTTAAATTCCTCGTTCCTCACTTTCCCACACAGCAGCACACTAACCTGAGAACGGTGGTACCAGAACATCTTTTACCTTCACTTAGCACCTGCAAAAGAGTCTGTAGGGGTATGAACACAACTAGCTCAGTAAGTGGGGCGGAGTCAAAAGAGTACTATACAATCACAAATAAGGTTAATAATTATGATGAAATGCAATGCAATCACTCAAATGAAAACATCGCACAGTGTTAACCAGTCCACTGTGAGGTTAGAGAAATTTCATCCGCTCCAACCCGAATTGAGGAGTTTCATCGCGACTCAAGTTAAACCAAACCCGGGCTTGTGCAATGGAGAACACCCCCCTCCCAAGACCGC